>JACXGM010000898.1:9665-25817 GCA_016801145.1 Umbra pygmaea
CCCCCCCCCCCCCCCCATGCGTATACATTTATCTAGCTAGCCTGTTAGCCTGCTTTCCCATTTTCCACAGTGGTGACATTGCTAGGCTCGGCCTCTTTGTTGAACTGTAATTGGCTCTCCTCATTAAATTGCCTCTGTAGTCTAAATTATTCAAGGCATTTAACACTTTACCAGGCTCCTGCAGGTTCTCACATGACTACTGGAGGACATTGTTGTGCATTAGGGAGCCTGGCAAGGCCTGACTGGGGGAACCCATGATGTTTGTTATGTGATGATGAAAACCTTCAGCCCAGTCTGCATCACTGTCTGTTTGGCCACGGAATACACAGAACATTGCACATGGAAATGAAGAAAACCATTGTCCAACAAGACGTGGAGCAGCCTTAATGAACAGAGGAAGCTTCCAGTGTAGCACACATACTAGCTAACAGCATCTGGCCAATCAGCTACAGCAGAGCCACTTGGACAAAGATGTTGACCAAGCCTATTAACTAAATAGAATAGTAATTAATTCACATCAATACTCTACCTTCAACATCGTGGTGTTGCATGATTAGGAGAAGACACAGATGACACATTGTGTTTAGTCGCTTGGATGAAAAAGGAGGCATTTGGAGTCTTTAAATGAGCCAATTTTGTGTGTGTGTGTGTGTGTGTGTGTGTATTTGCGTGTGTGCTTGTCTTTGCGGAACACAGCTTCTCAGATGTGAGAGCATGGTTAATTAAGCCCATCATCAGCATGCTTAATTAGGCATGACAGTGTCAGGGCCACAGCACTGATCGATCGGCAGCGCTGCTTCCTGCTTCCTGTGTCTCTACTCATGTCTGTAAAAGCACTGCATGCTGGGAAGGCTGGCTGGGAGAAGGGAACCGGGCCGCAATAGATTTCTCCAT
Source organism: Umbra pygmaea (assembly GCA_016801145.1). NCBI lineage: Eukaryota > Metazoa > Chordata > Actinopteri > Esociformes > Umbridae > Umbra > Umbra pygmaea. The sequence goes on from JACXGM010000898.1 coordinate 10,560, forward strand.
GTCTCCTTACAGATACTCTCATGACGTGTGTTTCGACCAGCTGAATGGATGGATGAAGGGAAGATATGATTTGAAGTCTATTGAGAAGCAACCGTTAGTGTACTGTAGTCTTTCTTTGTTTTTTCATTACTTCTTTTCTCTAGCAACCATGTGGTTCATTCCAACCCATAAAGTGTATGAAGAAACAACAGTATATTCAATACAATAGTATTTACAGGATGTTTGCATGTCTTAGTGTGGTAAGTCACTGCCTTACGGGACAAACTGCATCACAGTACTCAGTGGTTCCAACCTGAGCGTATGGCTCCCCGGATCATCTACCTTGTCATTTCGCTCTCCAGTGACTGTTTGTGTGCAGATCAGGTGCCGTTTAAGTCAGTCACATAGTTGTATTTGGTGACTGTAATCTTCCATGTTGGATGAGCAGTATAATAACAATTGGTTGCCTTGGCGACATGTGGTTGGATGAACTGTGTGAGCGTCCTTCACTATCCTGCACATGTTAAATGATTTGCAGAGCTGCTGACAAGGCAGGGATAGGGGGAATTAGACAAGACCAATTTGAAGGGAATCAAAATGGGTCAGAAAATAAACAAATCTGTATTTAAAGTTATAAGAAAAACCAGGGCTACGAAATATAATAACTTCAGTAGGCATCATTAAAGATGTTAAACAGTGTCAGAATACTACACAGTAAAAACTTTGGTGTTAAATCAACACCATAAATGTTAAGTTAACACTCTTCAGTGTGTATATAGGTTCACTGGACCTATATCAACACTGAGAGTGTTAATTTAACACTGACATTTTTGCTGTGTAGAGAGTCAGTGCAAATGTTTCAATGCAAAACAGGTTGAAAGAACTGTGAGCATTTGGGGGCCTACTGATCATAACCATGCAGAGAAACATCAGCCTGGCTGGTGAACATGGCCAGAGAACAAGCGGCTACACCTGTTATCAGTAATTGCTCTTGTTCCTCTGCCCATAAAACCAGGCCAGTCTGGGCAGTAGAGCTGGACTACGCTGTGAGAGTGCTACTGGTTGATTTGGAAGTACAGACCTCCATTCTATGTAGGAAAGACTGACTGCCAAGCTCGGTTGGATCACAGAGCCTCCCGACCTATTTTCATGGCTGTGCCTTGATGTGCATTTTTGCTTAGTTTCTATAATGATCAGTCAGAGCTAACATGTTGTACAGAATTAAAATTTACTCAAGTTGCCAGATCCTTTCAATATAGGAAGTCCAATGCATGTTTTGCCCAAGTTTATTGTGTTGATATTAGTTTCAAGCTTGATAGTAATTTGATGAGAAAGGTTTGACTAGACTATAATTTTGCACAATTACCAGAATAATGGGATTTTGATTCTATATTTTTGCAACAAATACTCATAGAAAGATGAAAGCAGGTAGTCTAGTGGGCAGTTTGTATTCTCATGGATTGTGGGTAAAAGCTTTTGCGGAGCCAGTTGAGCCCATTTGATGCAATAATTCCTCTTGTTGTTCAGCAGCGAAAAGACCCGTCTGTGTCCTTGATGGCCTTCCTCTGTGTCCACATGGTAGGGAAGCCTCGGAGGGCATTATGTTGTTGAGTGGTGCAACTACCCTTTGATTTCAGTGATGACAAGGAGCTTCATGTCATTGTGACCGGCTTTCATTGACATGCCGAACTTAGTAAATTAAGGTAAAGAAAATGTTACTAATGATTCAGCCGCTTCATCCAGGAGAGCACATGTTCAACCTTGATTATGGTGTGTCTTTGTGATAAGGGCAGCCCATTCAGGCGTCCTGATGTATGGAACACCCATGTTGTGATCACACTTTAAGCCCGGTGAAATCTTTCACAAGCCCGTTGACCTTGAGCTGAAACCAATTTGAACTGAAGAGGCTGACGATAAATGCTTTTACATATATGATCATTGAGGCTTTTAATATACATTTTGCTTTTATTTAACTGATCTGTCTCGTGTTTTTTTTCACATACAGAGATATGCTTATGCACAAACACACACACAGACAGTGTGTATCCATTTTTTTGAACAGGCGGTGTTCCCAGTACGTTTATTGAATGGCTTTCACGCCTCAGAGAAGGTGAAGACAAGGCCTGTGTGTGCATGTGTGTGTGCGTGTGTGCGTGTGTGTGTCTGTTGTTGGGGTTCGTTATTCAGGAGGCTGCCATAGCGCCTGGAATACTGTCATCACTGTTGGAAGTGCCAGGCAGAAAATGAATGAAGCTGGGTGTCCTGATGGAGGAGAGCAGTGGGTACTCGTACTCCCCAGGACGTCAAGCCCTTTTTCCTGAGTCCACACAGGAAAGGGTTGGCCTATCCACTCTGGCTTGACGGTGAAATAATAAAGGCATCTGCTTACTCTTACCAAGCCTGACTCTCTAAATGGGTTTTCTGCACAGAGGGACATGAAAAGACTCCATGCAGCTGGGTTTGACGGGACCTGGCCGGACAGGGAACAGGAAGTGCAGGACGGGCAACACAGACGTGGAAACATAATTCTCCATATCATCATCTGTTTTTCATGTCGTCTACAAACACAGTGGCCAGTTTAAAGTGCCCCCCACCACCGTTCAGCACAACCCATCTATCCTACTGTGAGTCACGAAGCTGTTGCTTGCAATGGATAACGTAGACCGACAGGAAGCAAGGCTTTCACTTAGTGTTCAGTTGAATGTTATAACGGGCAAACTAGTGGCGTAAGCGACTTTGAGAGTGACTCCTGTGTGTCTGTGCAAGGCTCAACTATTCAATTTTCCCAAAAAAAACAGCTGCCCTCCTGGGTTTTTCATACAAAACAAGTGTGTGTGATTTACAGAGCGCCTGCTCGAACCTGCACCGTGGTGGACGCCTCTGTGTGTTGAGCTGTGTCTTCAAGCACGGTGCCACACGGAAGCCTGGAGCATACTTCTAAACACTTTAAAAGCGGCATTTTGAACTCCTCAACTTATTTTATGTATGGTTTTCATTTCATTTATGTATGGTTTCATTTCGTGATATTCTTAGATAATCTTAAATACACCCTTAAAGGAGAGAAGGGGAACTTCAAAGACGGAAGCTGTGGAAGTGGGAGGTTAGCAGGGTTCAATCTCTAGCCCAACGCCTTCTGGGGGGAAACCTGGGAAGTGACAAGAACATTATCTTTGAGCTTTATAATTCAGGGGTTGGTGCCGAGACGGTCTTGACAGAGGCAGCACTGTGGGGGAACTGTCACGCAGGGGAGGTGAGTTTGATGGGAATTGGCAGGCAGATTATGGATGTGGCATTTGGGGTCCTGGCACAGTGCCATCATGTCCACTTGACGGCTGGCCTGCCGCTATTGTGTGTCAGATCTCCACGCCAGATTGACTGACATCACTAAAGCCTAAGGCACTTTTTACCTGACAGCCAAGCTTAATTTGTAGCTCAAATACCACTCAAATACCTCCGCAGTTGTCTCCCTCTCTCCCTCTGTCGTTCTTTCTTCCTCCTTCACTTCTCTCGTCATTCCGTCACATTCTCTTTCATTGTTTCATGGTTCCCTCCAGCAGTTTTCTTAATCCCCGGAGACGTCAGTAAAGTGCCTTAATGATGTGCCTGTCTTTTCAGAGTACAAAATGCAAGATGGAGTCAGACATCCCTGTATTCTTGAGAACACAGTGCAGGCATACATGTACAGAAGGGCTTCACAATGCACATCACATCCTCGTATCTCAAGGGCCTCACTCTAGTGTCTCAATCAAGGAGGTTGCACTTGAGTAGCGTACAGGCTCCAGCGTGGCAGATCAAAGGGCAGGGAAGAATTGATTTTGATGCGTCTTCACAGCTTCAAAATAAAAGCCCTTGTAATGAGCTGTGTTTACCGGCAGCCGGCTATAAGTATCCCCCGGGAACCATGTAGAGGAGGGAGGTATTTAATGCGACACCACCCCATCATCCACATAAACCATGCAGATTGGGAAGGGGGAAGCTTCTTGCATGTAACATCAGCGCCCTTAGGAATTATGTATGAAGAAGGAGGTATTTAACACTGAACCCCCACTTAGTCACCCACTGGGCATTAGGATTTCATGCTACATGAACTGCAGGCTCACAGGGACACAATAGGATCACATAGACACTCCCTTGTCCCACGCCAGACCAGCAATGCTCAGCCTCAGTAGCTGAATTCATGGAGTTCCATTTGCAATGTTTTGAAATATTGTATTGTTTATGAAGCGAACGTGATTGGCCTGTAGAGCTGCCTACCGCTGCGCTGCTCTCGGCCGCCTCTGTTTCTTCTTCGCTCTCCTCTCGCTTGTTCGTCCTGCCCCAGGCTCCCTACCAGTCAGAGGTCCTTACTGGAGCGCCGGTCACATTGCAGCAAGCCTTTTGTTCTCTCGCTCTCCCCTTTCTTTCTCGTCTTGCCTGACTCTGACTCTCCTCAGTACATTTATCTCATTACGTTCATGGTATCTCCAGTGGCGTCGAAAATGAAGTGTTAATCTCTGCTCTCATCAATCTTGGAGGCTCAGGAGTGCAGAATCGCTCCCCCGAAAATGATGACTGGCACTTTTACTTGTTTGGAGAAATAAGTGTAGGGCTAAATTAAATTTTAATGGATTGTGCATCCCCAGTGAAAGGTGCAATCCATTATTTGATGATTGTAATGTTGTTTGCTGCTCATGTTGATTTATGGTAGGTATTGCATGGCAGGCCAAAGGTGGCTGAGATTGGGAAGGAAGTGGCGTTGCGTTGATGAAGTTTTAAGTATGGCACAGAGCAGGGCTACATTCACGCGTCGAGGGCGGAAAAAGACTGCACTAAGATGGCTGTTCTTTATGCGTCCTGTATGAGCAAACACCAATGATCCTATCAATTGTTAATTGAATATGATACATTTATTCCTTTCAATACAAAATATTAGACCCTCCAAGGCACAAGGAGGCAGAAGTAAATATCAAACGACAGTGTTAACACATAAAGTAATGTTTCCTTTCATCTATAGTGGATGTTGTCTGTTATGTGTCTCACTTAAATCTGTTTCCACTCCAAAGCTAACTGCTCTCCCTATGTATCTCATATCTTCCTTTTAGCATCCACCATCTGCCATCTGCTGATGGTAAAATATGAAACCTGTCAAGAGTAGAGATGTAGGGAATAAGTTAGCCAGATTGTCAGGACTGGAATATGTCATAATTAGGCTTCTGCAACATTTGCTTTTAAATTCCAGTATTAAAAGAACCTTTCAATACTCAAATATGCAGTAAATATGCAATTATTCTGGCCATTCTGGTTAGGCAGACCATATCGCAGGGTCTTTCTAGCTCAACCTATTGTACGTTGTTGGGAGTATTGCATCAGAACTGTTGAGCTTTATCACATGGTTCTGTATATCACATTTAGTACATGTGTTTGCTTGACATATTCACTTTTGAGGAATAATGAAAATAGCAGGTTTGAGGATGGAGATCAGTCAAGTCATGTAGGTAATAGTCCTGTTATCCCAGAAGAGCATTTGCCAGGAACTGAAAATCAATAAAGGCAGCTTAAAGGCCATTTTAGAGGGGGTCTCACTGGACTCATTCATCACCTCTCAATCTGCCAGCGCACCTCCAAACAAATCCTCCAAGGAGCCGCTGCGAGCCAGGGAATTACTGCACATGTTGGAGAACCTTGAAGAGGTTAGCCAGATCGTAATGACCTCAGCCCTTTGTGATATGGAAATCATGCTGTGGTTAATGAACTGACCTGGTTCTAATTAACACAACTTCCCACCCTTCTCCGTTGGACCTGGACCATGACAGACACACACACACACAACACATACACGGATAGGGAGGGAAAGAACCTGGTTCTTTAATAGCAGGAAACATCACTGCACTATGGTCAGTAAAAGACAAACCTGCACTCAGAGATGCGTAGGAGTGAATTTATAACGTTCACATAGTCAATCCAAATGCTGGAAGAGAGACCGCACAAGCAGAGGTTACGGTTTGTGTACGAGGGTCTACGATCGACTTTCATCACGGAAAAAACTTTTGCGGCGTCGAGCAAAGAACAACAGAAGTAATAGGAGCCGGGGCTTAACGTGTTCATCCCCCCCTTAGCAGGCAGATGGAGTCAGGCACTGCCCTTGAATGTATTATTTGTGCCATCAATACAGAACAGAGCATGGCGGGGGAGAGAAAAACAACAGGCTGCTTTCAGCGTGTTGAAGAAAACACTGCCGCCCACCTCCGAATATAAAGCAATCCAGACTGAGGTGACGGGGGCTGGATTCAACTGGAATCTAAAGCAGCTTGTATCTTTTAATTAAAATCATCTAGAATCAATGGGGAACACAGTAGGGGCCCTTGTCTCTTATGAATGACTGGCTGACTGACTGGCTTTCTGGCTGTTTATCCGGACTGAATGGCAGGCAATAGGGCCGTAGTTTCGAGGCTGCATCTGAAACAGCAGTGTGGCTTCTGGGGGAGGGAACCTGAACAGACCCAATAAAGCGGGCAGAGGGGAGCCAATCTCCTCCCCCTTCCTACCTGCTGCCCTACGCTCACCTCTCTCCCCTTTTTCCTTACAACAGACGGCAGGCATAAAAAGTATATATGCACGGGGTGGGGCGGGGGCACATAAGTACCTCCTAATGGGGAGGCTGAAAAGAAAGCAGGTGCAGGAGAGGTGTGAGTACCATTATGTCTAATGCCTTGATCCTTTTATCCCTGCACCAGTGGGACTTTTGTCAGCCCCATCTCCTCTGCTAGATATGAAGGCACATCGAATGTGTGGAGTTTGGAGAGGCGTCTGAGAGGAACACATTGCAGGGGACACAGAGATCCTATTCAATAGATGCAGTGAAGAGGTCAATGGAACACAGACAGCAGGGATTGAAGGACACTGTCTCCGGTACATACATAGCAAAGTGAGCCGTTATTAAATTTGTCAGGATTTATTGTGACAGGCCCACAATATGGTTAATCACATCTGACGTTCATATAGTTGGCCCTTTCAAGTTTATAGGAAACAACTGCAAACCTACTGCTACCTAACATTCACGTAAGTAAAAGTAGTTTATAGCTGTAATGCAGTTGATTTGTGATGATATACAGTATGAATATATTTTGGGGTTGTCATACAAGTATTATACTACAATTTTATCCTAAAAGCTAGCATACACCTGCAGAACAAATAAAAGCTTAAACCTGCACTATGTTACTTTTTGGAAAAATACAAAAACAGTATTTCAGGACTAGTAAACATTAAGAACTAGCATATTTGATCCAGGGATAGAAAAAGTCCATTGAAATAATACGATATAGACAATGGTAGAATAGCAAAATCGACATTTCAAGATGTCTAACTAGCAACAAATGCACATTGTGGACAAAATATTAATGTGTATATTCGGAAATTGGTTATATTGTCCCTGTAATATTCCTCAGTTAAGTAAAAACATACATATACAAAATTATTTAAGAAACATTATACGTAAAACTCGGGCCGACAGGACTAATGAATGAAAAGGTACATAGTGCAGCTTTCATGATCCTTCATGTAATTATTGCAGTATATCTAAAAAACATATGTTCAGAATAATTACATTTTTATAATCTATTATATTTTATAGAAAAGCACTTTGAATTACTTTTCTGAACATGCTGTATTTCTGTATTGTTATTTGGGTTTAAATCATGGGTTGGTGCTGTCTGCTGAATGATACTCAGCATTATGCGCCTGACTCACAAATAGAATAATGAACATGGAATGTTAGGATCTAAATTTGCAAATATCACTACGTTATGGTAATGCTGTTTGGTGCATGTATTAAATTATGCCTGGTAGTCGGAAGACATTGAATAGTAATCAGATTATGTTCAAATCACTGTAATCCGAAAGGTCAAATAATCCGCCCGACCGTAGTAGCAACAATGGCAGACAACAATGAAGACCTCCATGAACGATTACGAGTTCTGTGTCAGAGAGCTGTGTGGGTAGTTCTAACCTAATGACGTCATATCTTTACCATGCTATCTTCTATCCTGTTTACCATTTTAATTTGATGTTCTTATCCTAAGGTATTGTAATGGCAGTGAGAAAAATACATTTGATAAGTCCCACAAGTTGGAAACTGACCCTTTTTTTCTGATGTTGCAGAAAATTAAATCTTGCCACGAGCACATCCTGGATATATTTATTGTCATTTCTGATTCTTTCTTGCTTCTCCCCCTCCTGTAACTTGGTTAAATCTCTTTTGAAGTATTGCTAGAATTAGATTTGTTCCTTCTTAGCTCAGGGGGCTTTCATTATCTGTTATTTATCAAAAGAAGAGAAAGGGACAATAGAAGAATTTAGAAAGAATAACACAGAAGCAAACAAAAACACAATAATTGGCAAGGTCAAACGATTATGATCTGTTGCCATGGAATTATAAATCCCACTGTTTTGTTTTGACAGTGTACACTGTAACTACTGTCTCATGCACACACATGTGCTGCAGTCTCTCACACACAAAACACACACACAGGCGCTCACACACACACACACACACACACACACCCAAAGCTCACATATTGGGTGAAGGTATTCTCAGTCAGACAGGAAGGTCAGCGGATACTGCTGGGCTAGGTGAATACAGAGCCAGGTATTCTGAATGCTGTCTCCTGGCCTTTAGTTTGGCCTACAGTAGATGTCTGCTGGACGTGCCATGTCAGGAATATGACCTTCAGCTCCTTGACCTTTTATCTCTCATCATCCCACACAGGCAGAAGCCAACGGATGGTCAGTATGCTCATCTCATAAAAGAGCTGTAGGCTTTAAACAACAAAATGGCTTACAAACTTCACAGGAATGCCTGGCGCATACGCGGGTCTAGCTACATAAATATTTATGTGTTTTAAAAAGAAAAAATCTAGATAAGTCCTCATTTTATTTCATAATTGTACTTTTCCAGCCTTCTTCATTTGGATCCTCGTTGTTGTTTCTCATTATCAACACAATCTGTCACTGCTCTGTGTAACTACACATTTATTTCAGGAATGGAGCAAAAATATCCCTAAACCAGTCATTTGGAATAAATAGTGTATGTATCTACATGCCTAAATCCCTGAAAGGTTTGACTGCATTCATCTCTGTTTGCTTTAAGTGAAGAAATATGGAGATGGTGAATATGGAGATGGTGAAACAAATGCAGCATCAAATGCAATGACAGGAAGCTTATCCAGATGAATGTCACCTTTCTTCTCAGTCAAAGCACAGCCTCTACTGAGGAAGTGCATGTTACATCAACTTAATCACTCATGTAGCCACTGAGGAAACACAAAAACAACCAAACTTGTCACTGCATTAATTCTGCTCACATTTACTAACAAAAACCATACTTCCATTCAGAAGTTTCTGGAAGATCATTTCTCTTATCTTAACTTATGCCAAAGCACTATTACAACATACACAGCACTGTCACCATATTGTTGATTTTTAGTAATATTACAATTCTGTAATGGCATCTTTTCTGGATTTTTTTAACCAAAATCAGGCTCGCATCAATCAACATCATTATTTTAGCATAATGTGGTTACAGTAGAAGTATTAATGTATTAAAGTATTAATTAAGATAATCATACCTTCACAAAAGGGTTATTTGTCATTCTACAAATAATCATACATTTACTAGGTATCTTAAAACAATTGCAATCAGTAATGTAACTTTGGGGTAAATGTCATAGTGTGATGGTAATGCTGTTGGCGTTATGGCAGTTGTTGAAGATATGGAGACAAAAACAGGGAGGAGTGTTCCAGATTTGTAATGAACACCATCTAAAGTTGTTGAAGATATGGAGACAAAAAAAGGGAGGAGTGTTCCAGATTTGTAATGAACACCATCTAAAGTTTTGAGAATGGTGCTAGTATCGGTCTCCACAAAGTTTGCTGCTTCAATGTTCTTAGATCTTTTTGCCAGTAGTTACTATGGTATACTGAAGTATAATTACAAGTATTCCGTAAGTGTCAAAGGCTTTTATTGACAATTACATTACATTCATGCAAAGTTTCAGTATTTGCAGTGTTGACCCTTCTTTTTCAAGACCTCTGCAATTCGCCCTGGCATGCTGTCAATTAACTTCTGGGCCACATCCTGACTGATGGCAGCCCATTTTTACATGACCAATGCTTGGAGTTTGTCAGAATTTGTGGGTTTTTGTTTGTCCACCCGCCTCCACCACCTGCCTGCTGCCATTCCTGCACATGCTCTGCACTGGTTGTGCCGCGATCCCACAGCTGAATCAATTTTAGTGGAGGTTCCTTGTGCTTGCTGGACTTTCTTCGGCGCCCTGATGCCTTCTTCACAACAACTAAACCTCTCTCCTTCTTGATGATTTGATAGATGGTTGATTTAGGTTCAATCTTACTAGCAGCAATATCCTTGCCTGTGAATCCCTTTTTGTGCAAAGCAATGATGACGGCACATGTTTTCTTGCAGGTAACCATGGTTGACAGAGGAAGAATAATGATTTCAAGCGACAACCTCCTTTTAAAGCTTCCAGTATGTTATTTTAACTCAATCAGCATGAGAGAGTGCTCTCTAGCCTTGTCTGCGCAGACTTTGTGAAAATTTGTATTTGTGACATTCTCAAAACCTTTGACCACGATTGTAGTTCCTTGATGTTCTGATACTTTTGACTGACATGAAAATGAGCTGTAAAACAGATATATACTGCTAATATTTTCTAACACGGCATAGATGTGAATGCACTATAAAGAGCGTATGCCTGGCTCAAATATTCACAACATACTCTACTTACGACTCATAGTGGAGAAGGCACAATAGTAGAATACTTCAGTCCGTTAGCACACAGCCACAAGGAATACAACACATATACAGTATCTCACAAAAGTGAGTACACCCCTCACATTTTAGTAAATATTTGATTATAACTTTTCATGTGACAACACTCTAGAAATGACACTTTGCTACAATGTAAAATAGTGAGTGTACACCTTGTATAATGGTGTAAATTTGCTGTCCCCTCAAAATAACTCAACACACAGCCATTAAGGTCTAAACAGCGAGCAACAAAAGTGAGTTCACCCCTAAGTGAAAATGTCAAAATATATTATCTGTCAGTTGCATCGACTATTTACAAAAGTCAGTGTAAATGATCATTTGCATAATAATTTGGAATGTGGTGTAGAAGTGATTACCTACTCAATTACTCTTGTGCGTAATGCTGATCCACTCAGAGTACTCAGATATATAACATGGTGTCCAGGAGTGGTGCACGAAACTCAAATTGTCCACAATACTTACAGTACAAACAAAAACCCAAACAGCATGCAATATAATTAATATGCCATACATACTATATGTGTAACTAATATTCATTTATTTTACCTGTATTACTTTAATGAGATCAAGTTGGTTTTATATTCAGACATTCACACATTGGACACCTATGACACACTAAATTCCTGCCACGACACACTAAAGTCCTCATGAGTTGTGACACCAAAGTACCTCTGTAAAGCAATTCAGTTTGTATTTTAGATGTTCTTGAGGACTGATTAGCCCTATTGCTTTAAAACACAGTCAGAAAATAATGCAGCTATGGATCTCCAAGCTTTGAACACTAATCTGACCAAAAAGGTCAAATTGTGTGTGAAAAATTATAGCCATTTTATTTAAGTGAAAAACACCTCTCCTCTGCCCAGCCCAGCCCATATGGGCTTAAAAGACACTCTTTATGAAGCCTCATTGTTCTCACACAAAATCCAAAAAAGGATTCAAGATTCTGCTTGTCTGGTAAACAAAAAACCTCCAGGTTAGCAGGATGTTAGTGATAAGGACATATCGATGACCACTGTATATCTCCAAATAAGACAATTTTCACAGATTTTCTCCTTCTGGAACTCTGTTGGTCAGAGGAATGGCGCCTGATTTTAACTGTGCACAAACTGACCGTTGACATGTTGTCAGATTCAAACGTACAGTACATACTGTATGTAGAGACAATGTTCTGATCCAAGTTTTGGTTTAAACCAGCTGCCCATTGATCCTGGAACATCCCCAAATTTTGTTATCGTAATTTATTATGAATTTATACTGGAGATCAGTTTCATTAAATCTAGTTACCAATAGAGATTGCTAATGAGTCATCATCATGACATATTCCCGTGGTGAACGCAAAGCATTTTGGGAATCCGCGGCACAAACTTAAGGTGCCCATGCTAACTAACTTTTTATTTAACCGCCTTAAATATCTGTTATTAAACAGGCTCATGCACCAGTAGCTCCAACAGTGTTTTACTAGAAAGCACTTTTAGTAATGTTTTCACAATTTACCATTTAACTTATGCATGATGTGTTTGTCTTAGTAAGTTACGTTGGTTTGTTGAATTCTGAATGCATGCAGATAGATGAGAGAGCGAGGAGTGTGGTGCTTAAAACATTAGCATTCCTTTGAATCGACGACAGTTTTCTTCCCCACATTTACAATCTCCATGTCCTGGACCCATCCATCCGTATAAAAGACCTGGGCCTGCTGCAGCGACTTGAAGTTACTGAAAACTTTGTGTGTGTATGCACCAGCCGCGGTCGGTGGATCTTAATTGGGGAGGACGGGCTCGTATTACGCTCAGAACCAGAGTGAATGGAATGTGTGCAAATCAAAAAAACAATTGGTTTTGTTCGATGCGCACCATTCCATTCACTCCGGTTCCGAGCGTAATACGAGCTCGTCCTCCCCAATTAAGATCCACCGACCGCGGATGGTATGCACTAACACCATGGTTCGAATTATGATTTCATCTTTGTGGGGGTCTCTTAAAAAAGTAGCTTATAAGTAGGCACGGCATGTGTAGATAAATAAATAAATATCCTAACATTGGACTTCATTCATTTAAGTTCAACGTTTATTAATACAGGAGTAGAGAAACCACAATAATAACAAACCACCTATATCACCCTGTTGCTGCAGTACTGATGGTAGGATTGTGTTTTTCTTCTATGTGGTTTGTTATCCTTTGGTATTTAAGTAACTTTTGACTTTACAACAAGCAGCAACCGATGTATAACATGATCAAAAACACACCCATAGCGATGTGTGCCTAGCATTAGCATAGACCTAATGCGTTCTTTTGGAAAACATGTTTCTTTTAGGCTGTTTATTAACATAAATGTTGTGATATATATTAAGGGAAAAGTTCATTTTTTGTGATCTAAATAATGGTGCTGATGATTTTTAGAGACCCCCACAGGTGTATGATTTTACTGCTTTCATGTGAGCTCCCAAGTAATTCAACCCTGACTAGCACTTAATATCATGTAGTTGTATATATGGGTGCTGGAAGTTGGGCAACATGTTGACGTCCCGCCGGCCCTTGACCAGTCGCTATGCTCGTAAGGATCCAGTCCTTTGATTCCCTTTATTTTCTCGTCATAGCTCATCTTTGCATTAGGATTTAGTTTTAGGCGGTATGGTCAGACAATGTGTGTTTTAGCCCGCTGCATTTTGTAGGACGCTAAGTTTTCATTATTTTCATGCCAGAACACTAGCCTGCTATGCCAGCCCATGTAAACTGGCCAAACATACCCATAATTCTTTGCGTTTTTATGACTTTGCCGCCCACTTGGTCACATGTCTTAGCAATCTCTATTCTCTTGCTCAATCATAATTATCAGGAAGATCCCTATCAAACACATTTTTTGTGTTTGTCTTCTGATATATGTATAAATCTATTCCATACATTTTATATTGGCACCTTTACATTTTTATCACATAATAACCCATTTAAAAAATTGTACATCATTTGAACAGGTTTTATCTATTGACATGCAGTATCATTATCCATCATAGGCTTTTAAGATGAGAGATGTGCAAGTCTTCCCTGTGGATTTAGTGGACAGTAGGGAGGAGTGAACTTCTGACGGGGTCCCTTTCGTTATTTTGGCCTCCATGGGTGTTACGCTATTCATCTATGATTGGTTGGAATTAGAAATAGATGCGGTTAAATAGCATCGCGTAAGCGACGGGTGGTCGTGTGGGGTTTTGTTGATATTTTTTGGAGTATCTTTCTATATGAATGGTCAGATAGGATTAACACTGCTATTGATGGTGTAGTGAGTGTGAAATCAAGTTAGTATCGTTTCTGTGCACTTGCCAGTGTCTATTTGTAGGTGCACGTGCGGGGGGTTTATAAGTGTGAAGTGTGATGCTTTGGGCCGGTGACTTTCCCCCACAATATTGTTGGGCTCTCATGCTTTTTGTGCGCGCGAGGACCCACACTGTCACCGTGCGGATTGTGGCCGCAAGGAGGTTGGGCACAGAGTGAAGCGGGGGACAGCTGTGAAATGGACTGTGACAGCGGCCTCACGCTTAAGGGGCTGTCAGGGACCCGCTGGCACTGTGAATGCAGTCCCCACACACGCGCGCACACAACATCTCTAATTAAGGCTGACTGACGGTTGCCCAGTAGACAAGCCGTTTTCCCCCCCATATGTCCGCGGGTCTGACTAACACATCCCACTGACTGGGAATAGTCCCTGTAGCCGAGGTGAGAGGAGTCAGTGTGAGGAGCTGCCATAGGCGGGGGAGGGCTGTTTATTCAGTCTGAGGAAAGAGTTGTACTACACTCTGGCCATGTTTTATTCCTGCAGGTGTGACTCCTGTTGTAAAAGCATCATGCGAATTTAATAACCCAAGGACAACTGTCAATGATAATTACACTTTTTCCGTGAGACGTGGTGGCGAGGCATGAGGGTGAGAAAGTGGTGTGCAGCTGCTCGCACATTATCTGTTGACGTTATAATTATTTCACTGGCATTTCTGTAATGTAATGACTTAGAAATTCTACACCGTGTTTTGGGGGGGTTTGCAACATTGCGTTAATTTCCCAGCTGACTCACCCATCGGCAGGCATGTTTTCTTTCATTGTCATTGCCTAATCATCGAACGCCGCCCCGCCCCCACTGGTTTATTACAGCCTCATTCGAAAGAGCTGGAAAAGTGTCAGGTCTTCTGTACACCTCGTTTGGAGTTATCAGTAAATTGTATGGCCGCAAGGTATGCTTCCCAGGTTAATCCAATCTAATTTCAACATTCAATGAACAACATCCACAACTTCTCCCATCACGACCACAACATTCTCCACTGCGGGGGCAGAGTGGCACTTCTGGCCTAGAGTATCTACATTACAGCACATCACTAAGTGCTGAAGTACCAGGAGAATGAAGCAGAATATTCCACTCAGAAGGCTAGGGCCTAATTGTTATAAGCACTAGGCACATAAATCCAGACATACTGTCAT
>JACXGM010000898.1:25917-62321 GCA_016801145.1 Umbra pygmaea
CTGTCTGTCTGTCTGTCTGTCTGTCTGTCTGTCTGTCTGTCTGTCTGTCTGTCTGTCTGTCTGTCTGTCTGTCTGTCTGTCTGTCTGTCTATGGGTGTGTATGTGTGTCTGTTTGTCAAGGTTAGGACACAATGTGTGTTTGTCTCTTTCTCTTCTATTACATTCTTTCTCTCAAAAATCATCCCCCTCCCAGTTCAAATTAACCTTCAGTAATTGGTTAGTGTGGTAGCCATCATACAGTAGGGTGTGTGTTTTTTCCGGCTGCAGATGGTTTGAGTGGTGCTTCTGGCTGCAATGGGAGATTACACGTAATACCTCCACTGTCTCTATTGGGGCTCTCCTGGCAAGGTAGAGATCACTGAAATAACAGCAGACTTCTCACAGCATTGATTTCTGCCATTTCCCACTAATCTTGATGGAATCACTGCCCTAGGAGAGCAGCGTAGAGCATCCTGAAATAGTTGCTGGAAAAAATTAGTGGAATTGAGAAGTGTGTCGAATTGCTCTCTGTTATTTCTACGGTAGTATTTTTTTGTCTTCATAACATTCAAATGTGCTTTGTTCTGTTCCTTAGAGAATGGCATATTTCTTCCAAAGGCAAATTCCCCCTAAGGTGTGTTTGCATTTGCGAAACAATGCTGTCTTTGGGCAAACGTTTAATAAGTATGCTCTTTAAGCAGCCTTACACAGTCATGGTTTTGTTTATGCAGCAATTTGGAATATGGCAGTTTTTCAATATGCAATGAGCAAGGTCGTGAGCACAGAGGCTGTTGTACAAATGGCTCTTAATTGACTCAAATGCTTCATGTCCCTGGAGGGTAAAATAAACATAAAGGTGTATTTACAGTATTCATCATTTGCTGAAATAAAATGTGCATGCTCCCCAGAGAATCATGCACAATTGTCCATGAAAAATGCATAAAACATCAGAAATCTAAAATCCTCTGCCTTGAGAGGACCTCGAGGGAGATTGACCTAAATGTATGATTATGCATGTTGCAAAGCTTTTATTTCTGATGATGTCTTTGCCGTGTGCCTGGTTGTCAGGGAGATAAGTAATGTATTACCCCACCACTTTGTGAATCTGATGTACAGTGTTCATATTTGTAGGACACATGAAAATGTAATATTCTAGGGCCAATGTGCTTGTCCTCTGTTAGCATCCAGCTCTCTTCTCACTTCTCATTTCCTTCTTTTAATCTTCTGTCCTTTTTCTAAAAGTGAATTTATTATGTCAGATAAACCTCTCACAATCTGTATACATTCTTCTGTAGTCTGGTCAATTTGGTCTCTCAGTCCTGTCCTTTGCCTATAAAATTAACAGCTTAGCTGTCACAAGATTCATAGCTAACCACCATATAGAAGTCCAGTTAAAGTAGTGTTTCCCAAACTAGGGGCCATGATCCCATTTGCGGTCACAGGGTTGAAACCGATGTCATTAGGCATACTGAAATGAATAAAGACAGACTCGTAGGACCCGATCACCTCTAATCTTCAGGAGCTGCTAGGTGTGTGACTGGTGCTTTTCAACAGAAAATACATATAAGATTCAGATAAAAATAAGAAATCAACAATCAACATGCTAAAATTTAGTAATTAAAATGGGTCTGTGAACAGAAAAGGCAGAGAAGCCCTGAGTTTGAGATTGATCAACCTAAATTCATCCAGTGTGATAAATGAATAAAGTTTTCTCTTTTCTTCAACATTATCTTCTAGGTATACTGTATGAACAACATTATCTTCTAAGTATACTGTATGAACAACATTCTCTTCTAAGTATACTGTATGAACAACATTATCTTCTAAGTATACTGTATAAACAACATTCTCTTCTAAGTATACTGTATGGACAACATTATCTTCTAAGTATACTGTATGAATAACATTCTCTTCTAAGTATACTGTATGAACAACATTATCTTCTAAGTATACTGTATGAACAACATTATCTTCTAAGTATACTTTATGAATAACATTTATCTTCTAAGTATACTGTATGAATAACATTCTCTTCTAAAAATACTGTATGAACAACATTATCTTCTAAGTATACTGTATGAACAACATTCTCTTCTAAGTATCCTGTATGAACAACATTATCTTCTAAGGGTACTATATGAATACCATTCTCTTCTAATTATACTGTATGAACAACATTATTTTTTAGGTGTACTGTACGAACAACATTATCTTATAAATAAACTGTATGAACAACATTTGACAGAAATCCATGAATTTGTTTAGTTTCTATTAGTAACCATTCAGCATTTTGTAGAACAAATCCCAAGCCCCAAAATTCCACAAATGCCACAAAATCAGTATACCTGTATTAAATGTATTGTCCATCATGTATAAAGCATTTAAAAGGACATTTGTTTCACAATCAATTATAGATGCTATTGGATAATTTAGACAGTAAATATAAAGTTATATTAGTGGTCTCTTTATTTAGATACAGTAGGATTTAGGCCACAAATGCTAAAATGCAATTTTTTGGAAACAGTGCCCCCCCGAAAAAAAATATGTGTTTCTCCCATGTTGTGTATTGTTGGTGAAACATACATTTAAACAATGGTTAAAAAAATAACTTTCAATATTGGAGCAATCAAGTAGTGACTATTTCACATCAAAAAATATTTCATGTTTCAGGTCTTCTGTAACGAAAAACATGGTAAAGCC
This sequence comes from Umbra pygmaea, assembly GCA_016801145.1. NCBI lineage: Eukaryota > Metazoa > Chordata > Actinopteri > Esociformes > Umbridae > Umbra > Umbra pygmaea. The sequence goes on from JACXGM010000898.1 coordinate 28,597, forward strand.
ATCAGTACCTGTGTCTCCCTGGGGCAGTGTGTTAACGTTGTTAGTGTCCGCTAGTAGGAAGTGTGTGACAGACCATTGCACTGATGGCCCCCTTAAGTGAAAAGAGTGAAATTGCGCACTATCGATCACTGGGTGGCAGAAGTCAAAGGAGAACGGAATGTTGGTGTGGAACCAGAAGGTCTGCTTCTGGTTTGAGCTCCACTCACGCTAGCTCGTCTCAGGAGGAAATGTGGAATCTTCTAGGGATAACTGAAGGGGAGACATACATTTTCTCAGTGTTGTGTTTAAACTCATTGAAACTCATGTTCCGCTCGTGCTCCTTCATTACCTCATGTTTCAAATGCACTCCCTCGCTGGACTTGGATGGATGTACCAATTTTTTAAATAAGGTGACGCATTTTCAAATAGGCCCACAACATTGAAACACATTTAGGTATGCAGCTCCAGTATTGCCTCCTTCGTGGGCCAGGTGTATTGCTAGTCGTTTTAGGTAATGGCCGCCTTCTCACGTCTCTCAGTGCAGAAGCTCTCTGCACACATTAGCTGCATTAAAGCAATGACTAATGGCTTCACACCAGCTCTCCACTGCATTCATTACCCGGCCCCAGCTGCCTGGATCCATACCCAGTGCTCTCTTATATGAAACCCAGACCTTAACAATCAATACCCCCCAAGGCCAGGATTGGGGGCAGGAGAAGTGGATGCTTCCTAATTCAATGAAATAGACATTACCAAACGCTCCAGACGTGCACAGGGCTTGAGTAATCATAGACAAATTCATTTTAGGACACCGGTAGCCCAGTGGATGCTTTCAATAAGGTGTGCACTTTAGCCTGAATGTGTATGTTGCAGGGGCTAGAGAGTCTAAAGGACATACTGCAGGCAGAAGACAAAACAACTTAAGGTTAAGATGTACCAACGCTAGTTTACTGGAGAAAAGGAGATGATGTTATGTGTCCATTCTATATCAAATGCTTACAGGGCGTTGTGCAGTTGTAATCATTGTGTAATAAATTAAAGTTGACATGCCATGCAGTGTGAGTTTGTGTTTGGAGATAGGAACAGATGGTGTGGCTGTGTCACGTCATCAGATAGATAATAGTGTTTAGCTGCAGCTTCACATAATGTGCGTTTTTACTTCGACATGTATATGTGAAGTAGTTCTGAATTGGATATCCAAGTATGGAATGTGTATGGTGTGCTGTTGTATGAACTTATTGCTGTTTGTATCTACAGTATACAGTATGCTTTTTAATCTGTGTGTGTCGTTTTTAGAATGTTATCCACAGTTTTCATTCATATGATACTAAAGATGCATTTGATTTCTTTTCTCTGACCTGGTGTCACACTGTGGTCACAATGCTTACACACAGAGAGAGGAAGGGACTATCCACATCCTCCGTCCTGTATTCTCCATAAAACAATGTCATTTAAACACTATGCTCTAAATACAGTAGTTAATATATTAAAAATATAGTACACTGTAATTGGGACACTACGGGGTGATTTTAAGTATTAAGAACTGTTAAAATAAAAAAATATGTATTACTCCAGCCTAATGTAAATTATGGTGTGTTTTTGGTACTGTAAAGATGTTGAAAGAGAAATGGCCTGCTAGTGTTTAGTGATCTGGAAGGTATGGTTTAGTGGAAGATAGATACAGTAGATGATAGATAGATGACACACCATTAAAAGGTCATTTACTCCCTTTATACATGCAGTTCAGTACTATAATGGAGCATCTAATACATATTAGTTGTATTCAGCAATGTGTTTTTTCAAGGAGTTGCTGGGAAACTGCTTTCTGTAAACATGTGGAGAGGAATGGGGGATTCAATATAGGCACATTGTTACTTAATTTCTAAGGGTCAAGGTTTAGCTTTTCTAGGATAGAGTTTATTAATTCACTGTTATTGAGTTTTTGAACATCCAGAGAACAGGAAGACATTTGTGTTTAACATATGAGGGCCAAACCCAGGAAGTATGTCCTTCAGTAATTGAGTTGGAGTAAGGTCCAGCAGACAGCTGGAGGGTTTGGAGGCCGCAAATCATTTTAGGCAATGTGTTGAGGAATACTGGATTAAACAGGTTGAGTGTCTCCATTAATCTGAGGTCCTGGTAGTTATGTGCCATCACAAGACAAATATGTTTGGAAATGGGCTTTTTTTACGAGTCCACAATATGTTTTCTAATGATCATTATGTTTTTTGTCAAATTGCCTGCCAACTTCACTTGCTGCTTTTTGTTAATTCTGCGATTGTATAAAAAATACATTTTTGATAGTTATTTTTAAATTGCATTATTAATTAGAAACAGGGAAGGTACAACAAAAACACAAGAAGTTGCACGAAACAATCTGTCCGCCCACCCCCCCATCTATATAGTCGCCTAGGCAACCCACCCCCTAAGCATAACCCCCCCGACCCCACACACAGTCTCCCACCCCGACAGCCCCAACCCACACAGAAGCGACCCAACCCATGATAAAAAAATCTAAGGGGACCTCAACTGAAAACAAACACATGAAATGAAAAATGAAAAACCAGTAAGTAATAAAGTACTTTAAATAAGTGAAAAGGTAAAAACCTAGAGGAAAATGTGTTTGGATTTAAAGTAATGCGAGTGGTTATTCTCTTCAATCAGTTTGGAAAAGTAAGCTGATAGAGCAGCATTGAGTGCTTTACGGTGTTACACAATATTGTTTTTGCTTGTGGTGAGTTCACATCAAGGGTAATACACAAGAGTTAAGATTAAGATGCTTCAGTGGATTATAGTTTATTTTACTCAGATTGTTTTTCTCAGGCTTTGTGTAGGTGGAGTAATACATATGCATCCATTATTAGGGTTAACGGCAGGTCGACATCAGATGGAATGTACATATTTGAGCAAAAATATACAATTCTTTTTAGAAAAAGAGTGCCAATAGGATGGAATTATTCCAATGAAAACTTGACACGATGACATCTCCTAACCTGCTGAATTTGCTGTAAGCTTTTGTGGTAATAGTTGTTTGTTGCGTCATACTACACACACTACACAAGACAAATAATGCAATTTACAGTCACCTAGTGTATTTACTCAATGGTTTTACAGAAAAACTCAGTAAAAAATGTTGAGCCCTTACATAAACATTTTTAGTCTCATGGACACTTGAAATAGCTTCTGAAAAATCTAATCTATTTCTATTTAAAAATGTAATGGGATTTGCTTCATTGTTTTATTTGCGTACTGTACAGCACTCTGATAAAGCCTGTCGACAACCCACCTGACTCACAGTGCAGAGCTGTGACACACTGGTGTGGACAGGAGCCGTTCGTATACCCACATTTGACTGGGTTGTATTCATATACCCACACTTTGACTGTTTTTATTCATATACCCACATTTGACTGGGTTGCAGGGCTGTACACTGCGACCGAAATGGTCGCATTTGCGACCTTTTGAAAAATGTATCACTGATTATTTTTGTGCTTAGGTTTTAGGCAATACGCAATGATTTATTATGAGCATTTATTAAAACAGAAATGTGTATTTTAAGAATACGTTTTATAACGTACTCTGAGCATTCAACACATCAAGTTGGCTTCAGCCCCGCGATTACCCTTCGCCCCCCTCCTGGAATGGTGTAGCCTAACGTTGATAAAAAAAAATCTTCCTCTCGTCAAGATTCACGCAGCAATCGCATCAACATACTCAAATCTGAAGTTTAGAAATTAAGCGAAAAATTTACTATTTTTTTAAGAAGCAACGTTCAAGTGTAACCAAACCATCACTTGATGTCGATTCGCCAGGTCAAACGGAGCCTGTACTTGAGAATAATGAGGCTGAGAAGGATTCATCAGGGAAAACACATAATACGGATATATGAATTTCGACACCAGCAGTAGCTCGAAGAATACCAGTGGCTAAGGTACCAAGACAGAGCAATGCACTGTGTGTAGCCTACTGTAAATTATGTGGGCCTTCAATTGTAGTTCTGTCCAAATTTTTAACTGCATCAAAACATTTCAAACACGAAATATTGAAACTTTAAAATTATAGTATGAGGCACGGGAGGTGTAGAGACAGATACTGTACATCCCGTAATGCAGCAGCACTCCCGACTGCATTTCGGCATCAAGATTCAGCAAACCGCGCAATTAAGGAATCTGAAATTATAATTACGTTCAATGTAGCTTATAATAGCTATAGCCAAAGACAAAATGCTATTCACAAAATATAAATTGCAAATTATCCTTTTGAAGAAGAACGGGGTGGCAATTAATCAAACATATGCTAACCACAGATCATGTGCTGAATTCATCAGACACTCAAGCAAAAGACCTGTGCCAAAATTTCTTCAACCCAGTAGCCGACTTGTCATTCATAACAGTGATACCGACAAGTTGTGTTAAGAGAAGATTTTTACAAAAGGCATTTGCCATAAACCACAATTATTAAAATAAACTGGTTCTACAAAATGTGGGCTACTGTTAAAAACATGTTAAACAAAAACATAATTCTGATGTAATAGCCTGAATCGTGGACCATGAACCCAAACCCATTAAGGAAAACGTAACCCTTGACCGATGTTGTAATTGGCCAATGATGAAAAACGACAGGATATGCATAATGAAAACTTGTAAAAAAACTTTTTTAAATAGTTCATTTGTATTACCATCTTGTGATATACACAATATGTGAATGTGACTGCGTTATACAGTCTATATAAAAAACATGCGTGACACCGGCGAAAATATTAATTAGCTACTAGGATGCCAACATTAGTGACACTCCTAAACGATCTCATATTTGAAAGATTTTTTTACCAAAAACTACAAAAATGCAGTATGCAGTATATGCAAAGCAACGCCATCAATTCGTTTTGCCTCCACCAACAATCTCCACAGGCATGTAAAAACGAAACATCCAACAGTCCTGTTGCCTCAGCTAAAAGTTAACTACATTCATGTTCAAAATCCAGCTTATGTTAACTGTCCACAGCTTTACTAAGGCTACAGCAGTACATGTTATTGTGGCCGTTAGATCATTTGGGCTGATTAGAAAATGTGTATAATCATTATTTGCAATAAAGGGCGAATTAAAAAAAAGACTTAACGAAGAGCCATTTTGAGAGCCAACTGAACCGGCTCTTTTAAGTGAACTGATCTAAGTGAGCCGGATCACTAAAGACTCAAAATTCCCATCACTAATAATGGCATCTCCACGAAAGAGTGTGAAATAACTTTTGCTTGCGTCTTGAAGAGGGAAGACCTTACAACATCCTCATTGACCATATTGAGGTTCAACATGCCCATGCAAAAGGAACTTTCATTACTTGTATACTATAATTAAAAGGCTGGAATGATTTATGTATAGGCCTTCTGTACAATTGTTTTATCTTTAATACCGAAAAACCAATAGCTGCTGAAAATATATTCTATTATTTATGGATTACATTTATTTTATTTTTCTTTAAGAGTGCAGGAGTCTGCCCATCTGTACCAACCATAGCATTTTGAAAACTAAAATAAAATCATTTTGCACTTCATAATGTACTGTATTTTCTATTGCAGTAAATCTATCCCAATCAATATTAAAGAAAACAAGAGGGCATGTGGTTTAAAAGATGTAATTAAAAAATTTAAATAAGTAATTAAAGTGCACATCTGTATACAATACAGGTTCTTTATTATTCATTATTATCCAGAGCAGCATAATATAAATAATTTGTGCGACCAAATCATGTTTTGCGCCAGTAACTGAAAAAGTTAGTAGCGCAAGTGCCTCCAGTGGAAAAGGTTAGTGTAGAGCCCTGGGTTGTATTCATATACCCACACTTTGACTGGGTTGTATTCATATACCCACACTTTGACTGTTTTTTATTAATATACCCACATTTGACTGGGTCACCGCTGAAGAGAAACACTCCCACAACACAATGTTGCCACCACCATGTTTCAGAGTAGGTATGATGTGTTTAGGTTGGTGTGCTATGTTTGTTTTCTACCAAACATAATGCTTGCAGTTCAGTCCAAAAGTTTAATCTTGGTTTCATCTGACCACAAAAAATTTTGCCACATGGCATCAGAATATTCCAAGTGTTGTTTTTTGCAAAGTGCAACCGAGACTCAATGTTGCCTTATTTCAGAAGAAGCTTCTTTCTTGCCAAGCTTCCATACAGGCCAGCTTTGTTTAAAGCTTGTGAGAATGTTGTCATATACACCGACTGAACAATCTCAGCCATAAGGACTTGTATGTCCTTCAAATCTGCCATTGGCCTCTTGGTAGCTTCCCTGATCAGTGTCCTCCTGTCTCGGTTATCCAGTTTGTATGGATGGCCTGATCTAGGCAAGATGTTGGTTGTGCCATACGCTTTCCACTTGTTAATAATGCTCTGAACGGTATTCAAAGGGATAATTAAAGCCTTTGAAATCTTTTTGTATCCTTCTCTTAACTTGTGCCTTTCCACAACTTTGTCCCAGAGCCCTTTTGAAAGCACCTATCTAACCAGCGTGTATTCTTTGCCTTGTTGCCTTACTACTAGTAATGGACTCATCATGGACCAGCTGCTCCCGACAAGCTGGCTGGTGCCTTGCATGGCTGACACCGCCGTCGGTGTATGAATGAGTGAATGAATTGGTGAATGTGATGCACTGTAAAGTGCTTTGCTGGCCATTGTTGGTTAGATAAAGCGCCATATAAATGCAGTCCACTTACCAACCATTTCTTATTCATAAATCCTCATTTTGACTGGTTCTTACTCATTTACCCACGTTTTCATAATTTCTTATTCACTAACTATTCACATTAGCAATGTCCAAAGTGTCCATGTCAACTAGCTGAACACAAGTTCAACATGATCAAGTGACAGTGTGATTTCATTGGGCAGTGCTTTAGTAAAACATGGGTCCAATTCTAAATGGAGATATCCAACCAGTGTTGTGTATTTTATTGACTTTTTTCATTGTGTAAAGGTTAACAGATTCCAGAGAATGTGTAGAAGGGGCAATAGACTTTAATCTTAATGCCAAGGTTCCTCATGAGCAAGCTGTCGATTTCTGGTCACATACCTTTTTTATACAGAGTGGTGTCATAACAGAAACGTAGTACTGATTTCCTATTGGCCCAAATAGATAGCATTAGTTTGAATCTCACCAATGGCTACAACAAATAGCATTTGGTTACATGGCGTCAGCTTGTCTTGGCATTCTATATGTAAATTCTCTTGTCAAGGCCCAAATGCCTTCGGTCTCAATTCTTACTGAGACAAAAGGACTTAGACAGATATCTGGCTGTTGTTCTATCTCTGATCAAGCTGGTCTAGGTTCCTACATTCTTAATTACAGTTGTATACAAAAGTTTAGGCATCCCTGACAATTTCCATGATTTTCATTAATAAATAATTGGGTGTTTGGATCAGCAATTTCATTTTGATTTATCAAATAACAGAAAGACAGTAATATTTCAGTAGTGAAATGAGGTTTCATTATAGGTTTCATCAAAATGAAATTAGACAGGTGTATAAATTTGGGCACCCCATCAGAAATATCATCAGAATATTTAATTGAACCTCATTTAGCAGAATTAACAGCCTCGAGACTCTTCCTATGTCCTGTAATGGGTGTCTGGATTCTGGATGAAGGTATTTTGGACCATTCCTCCTTGCAAAACATGTCCAGTTCAGTTAGGTTTGATGGTTGCTGAGCATGGACAGCCCGATTCAAATCACTGGGATGGCCATTCCAGAACATTGTACTTGTTCATCTGCATAAATGCCAGAATACATTTCGAGCAGTGTTTTGGGTTGTTGTCTTGTTGAAATATTCAGCCCTGGCGTTACTTCAACTGTGTGACTGATTCCTCTATATTATTCTCATATGTCTGCTGATATTGAGTGGATTCCATGTGAATTTCAACTTTAACAAGATTCCCAGTACTGGCACTGGCTGCACAGTCCCACAGCATGATAGAACCTCAACCAAATTTTACTGTGGGTAGCAAGTGTGTGTCTTAGAATGCTGTGTTATTTGGCCGCCATGCATAACGCCCCTTTTTATGACCAAATAACTCCATTTTTGTTTCATCAGTCCACAGCACCTTCTTCCAAAATGAATCTGGCTTGTCCAAATGTGTGTTTGCATACGTCAAGTGACTCTGTGTGTGTTGTGTGTGCAGAAAAGGCTTCTTCCGCATCACTCTTCCGTACAGCTTCTCCTTGTGCATGTGTGCTGAATTGTTAAACGATGCACAGTGACACCATCTGCATCAAGATGATGTTGTAGGTCTTTGGAGGTGGTCTGTGGGCTGTTTTAGACCATTCTCACCATCCTTTGCCTTCGCCTCTCCGATATTTTACTTGGCCTGCCAATTCTGGCCATTTAACGTGCAATATGTAATTTTTGGCCACCGGGGGGCTCTCAATCAAAACAATAGCAAAATATGTACTTGGATGACGTCGGGAGGTTGCATGGGATCATGGGTTTTGTTATCGTCGTCAATGACAACCTTCCAATCTAGCGTCTCGGGCAGAAAAAATGTTCACTGACAAAGTAATATATTGTTAAAAAAATTATAACTTTATTCACGTTATGTTTGGCGGCTCCCTGGAACTTAGAACAACTAGAGCAGTCACAGGTTATATGACGCCATTTACGGGCGACAAAATGAAACGTCCCGTGTCTTCGAATTATATAACAAATTTCTCTGGATTTGAAAGTTAGTGGAAAGATTTAGGATAATATAAGTACACAACTAAGAAATATATATAATAGTGATGTTTGCTTTTAATGCAAAGTATGTATTTTGTTATTGTTTTGATTGATATTACATATTGTACCTTTAACAATATCTGAGCCTGTGGTCTCCATTTACTCACTATGTTCCTCACAGTGGACACTGACAGCTTAAATCTCTGTGATAGCCTTTTATAGCCTTCCCCTAAACCATAATGTTGAACAATCATTGTTTTCAGGTCATTTGAGAGTTGTTTTCAGGTCCCCATAATGCCACTCTTCAGAGAAGAGTCAAAGAGAACAACAACTTTTAATTGGCCACCTTAAATATGTTTTCTCATGATTGGATGCACCAGTCTATATAGTTCAAGGCTTAATGAGCTCACCAAACCAATTGTGTGTTCAAATTAATAAGTGCTAAGTAGTTAAACATATTCAATTCAACAAAATGACATGGGTGCCCAATTGTTTGCATCTGTCTAATTTAATTAAGATGCTTATTGCACATTTTCTGTTAATCCAATGAACCTCATTTCACTACCGAAATATTACTGTGTCCTTCAGTTTTGTGACAGATCAAAATGAAATTGCTGATCCAAACACTCAATTATTTATAAATGAAATTGTCAGGGGTGCCTAAACTTTGGCATTCAACTGTACATTAACAGTGTTAGCCACATTCCTGCAATGTATATTTAAATTAACAGTCAGTCACCTTCGACCTAAGGAAACAATTAACATTTTTACAGTGAAAAATGTCTTCATAATTACATAAATAATTTTCACAATCCCAGATTAACTTGGTTTTTGTTGCGTAATTTCCCTAAGATTGATAGCCTCAGACAGATACCAAACAACGTAGGATAACATTTATTGAAACATAACAACCACTTCTAACCACTTAATACATTTAGTAAGTTGTGACCTTGACTAATGCTGACCATTGAACAGAGATTCTGTATTGCTTATACAGGAACCTTAAATGCAATGAGCAGGATTCTCCTTTTCCATATTATTGCTACATTTTATTGCATATTTCCTCAAAGCTATTTCTACACCAGGTGTCTACCTTTATACACATTTTATTGATTATTGCTCTTTTAATTACCATGTCAAGGAAAAATCTTCTATACCAGCAGTACAAAATGAGGACACCACTCCGTCATTATCCGCGCTTCTGCCCAAGGACATCTTAGCAACTTTTCGCGAATCTTAAATCAGGATTGCATACACAAATCTTAGAAATTAATTACCTGTATCTTAAATTGGTTACAACCTTATGGGTCATCTGAACCATTTACAATCATTTAGGTTCGCAGGAATTGACAAGATAATTAGTATATAACGATTGTCTTGTTTTTTGTTTTGTCTAGGTACATACGGCCCAGATGAGGGTTGGTCATCTGCTTACCCAGAATGCAAAGAGAGAAACCAGTCACCAATCAACATTGCAGACCAGGACACCAAGGTGTCAATGGAATACCAGGAGCTCACTCTGGATGGGTTTGAGACAGAGTCCTCCAACAAGACCTCAATGAAAAACACTGGCAGAACAGGTGACTATTCAATTCACTGTTGCTCTCTGTGTACATTGACACAGTCTATTCCTGGTAGAACAATCCATTCATATTGCACAATCCATTAAAAATACACATATATTCAACTAGTTTTAGTAACTAGTACAGCAGTATATTTCTTGTGGTTGGAGAGTATCTGCACACTGTGGTGAAGACTACATGTTAGTAAACCTGTCATCGGTGCAGATGAAAACCAAGAAAAAAAATCTCTGTTTGACATCTGCATTCAGCTCTGATAGGATCTCGTGGACTTTTCCTGTCTAAGACAGGTATTTTTCACAATTTGTACCCGTCACAAAGATGGATCGTCCTCTCCTTCTGCCTACAAATGAAGTTTAACTGCTTGTGGGAGCCAGGGGCACAGGTGGCTGGCGACGGAACTGACAGCAGTCACAACAAGGTCCCACTGTTCTAATACAGGCTCTCTGCAGACCTGGCGAAACAAATATGTCTAGTGTGATTTCTGTATCGTCACACTTTTTTATTCTATGGCATATACTGAGCACGGTGTGTGAACTGGGTGTCGTCCCTGGTCTCTATGGAAGACATGGATCTGCCTTTAAAATGGGGGCCATGGAGGTACTGTACAGGTTGTATCCCTCTCTGAGTATGTTAAACTGTTCTATCATATAATGAAGATCTTATAAAGGGAAAAACCCATCAAGCCAACCATATTTTTGTCAAGGATAATGCTGATGGTATTTCTTGTAGGGAATGAGCACTTTACTTACTGTAATAGGGTCTGACTGCATGCCTTGCTGATGAGGGGAAGGTCTTTGGAAGGCTGAAGGATAGTCGGGTTCATCTAATATGGAACTCTACGTCCTCTAACCTGGGATCACTCTATTTCCCCTTGAGTGAGTGAGCAAGCAAGTGATTGAGTCTCTCCTCAGCGTAAGAAATATCTGATCGGTTGTTGTTTTTTTGGGACACCGATGGCATCTCCTCCCAAGGCCGCTGTGTCGTAAAAAGGATAATGACCAACCCTGAATGATGTGCTCGGCGGGCACGGTGGGGGGTGCCCTTGTAGCGCAGGTTAGTCTGCCTGGTGAGCATTTCACTGGCCCCGCCTACCAAGTCAAATAAAGTGCTAAGAAAAACAACAGCTGCCGAACAAAATAGCTCACAGCTTCTTACCTCTGATTACTTCATAATGCAGCCTAACAAGACAAATGTCCTCTTGTTGTGCCATGCATTATTTATATGTTCTCCACTATTTATGAATGACAGCTGTGCATTTTATCTGTGAAGTAATCACCTTAAGGGGGTGTTTGATGAACAGTGCTGTACACCAGTAAGGACAGGGGTTAGTGTCTCTGAATTATGAATGCTTCAATCAACTTCTGAACGTGGCACGCTTCTATGAAAACTGTAGCCTTGACTGAACTCTGACCCTGTCACCTCGAAGCAGGACGTCATTATAGATGTTTCACGGCCAAAGGAAAGGTGTCAGGGTTTTCGAGCAGCAGGCAAGGGCAGCTGTACGGAGAGGGATAAAGGGAATATACTTTCCCAGAGTTTTATCAAATGAACCTCTTAAGAAATGCATGAGGACTTGAGTCTTGAGGAAATATTAGCATTGATCAAGACTTTATTTCCATATAACGCCGGTTCTCACACTGCGGTCCAAGGTCTCCCTGGCTTAGCGTGTAATTCCTGCTCGCCTGTTAGTGAGCCCAAACACTGGCTCCCCCTCACTAATGAAACTCCCAGGGCCCGGCTTCCCTTTGCACGCTGGATTAGGACAAACAAATCAACAAAAGGCAAAAAAAACAAATGAAAAGGGCAATACGTGTTGTTGTTTTTTCCTCCCCGCTGTGCTCTGAACGCTGATATAAGCTGCCGTGCCATCCCTTCAGCTAGCCTGTTAGCATTTACAGCAGCAGCTCTGCCTAGCCACAGTGGATGAATGAGACTTAACTACAATACATTGGAGTGTATTTAGCTTAGCCACAAAGTCTCTCTACAAATCATCTTTGTCTGCTTCGAATACCATGCAATTGATGCTAGGCAACCCCTTATGAACACTTTACATGATTAATCCTTCAGCTTCAATTTGACTATTATTATTGTTATTCAGCTGCCATTTGTGTCTGGTTGTCCCAGTGGTAATATGAAGTATTTCACAAAGACAAGGTTCCCACAGTACAGCCTATTTAACAGCCTGGGTGCAGGATGGTAGAGTTTCAGTGGGGGTACCAACAACCTTGTTAAAGCACTGAGCAACACATCTCTTAAAATCTCCAATATATCCCGGAGGAAACAAACTAAACAAGGAGGTGCAATAAACTGTGATAGACCAGCCTATTGTTCGAAGTCAAAGAGTTTGGCAGACTCTGACCTGAGAACTTTTAAACAAAGTTAATTGAATGAATTTTACAAGCTTGGTGTATTCAGCCTGAAATGACTGAAGTTTGAGGTGTAGAGATGGCAAACCAGGCCACAGCATTCACTTGAGCATTCACACATCTCCAGTGAAAGGAAGAGTAGGAACAATTCAGAAATTCAATAGAACTAAGAAATCAGTTTAACAATGGGATTTATTTAAAGTCTGATTGGTTAATTAAATGTGGGTTTCTGCCATCACTGTCAAATCCCATATTTTTGCAGCAAATATGAGGAAAATAACAATCAATGAAGATGTTGACAGGAAATGAGTCCTTTGTTTAGCCCCTTAACTTTGAATGACAGGCAGCACAGCCGTTATAAACACACCATTTGTTGCATCAACCCCACCCCAAAGAATCTAAAGAGATGATAACCTTGAAACGTAATGTCCTTAAATTTATATTTTGTTTGTAGGCCAAGCCAAGTGCCTGTGTGTTCTGTTTTGTTGCCATATGAACTCATTCCTGATTATTGTTGATAAAGTATGTGATGTTCACTGTTACCTCATAGTGTAAAAATGACAAAAAGTGACTCTCATCTACGTTTTCTCTCTCTCAATCTTGCTCTCTATCAGTGGCCATCATGCTGAAGGATGACTACTTTGTACGTGGGGCAGGACTGCCGGGTCGTTTTAAGGCTGAGAAGCTGGAGTTTCACTGGGGCCAGAGCAATGGGTCAGAAGGGTCAGAGCACAGCATCAACGGCCGGAGGTTCCCAGTGGAGGTGAGAGGGGAGTTTCTGAGGGGGCAGGGTTAAAGGATAGGTATTGTTTAACATAACCATGTGGCATATGGCGTTGCGATTGTGGCATATGGCGTCCCACTGTGATGTTGCATTTTTTATATTTAGAGTTATCCCCAAAAATTCTAAAGATTTTCAAGGTTATTTTATCTGAAGGAAAACATCTATAAAAAAAGTGTATTCATTTTTTTCCTCTCCAAATTTCCACTGACCCTGCCTTGTCGGCAGATCCTCAACTCATTTGACAGATGCGGGATGGCAAGGGGCACACATATGGTTTATCCGATTCTTTTCGCACTGTTGATCCAACATGGAAGCATTTAGTCAGATCATGCATGGGATGATTACATTCACCAACTATACTTCTGCGATTGAATTTCACATGGGCCCGATCTGCACAGAAGGATTCATTGGAGAGTGATGTGGCAAGGTAGATAATTTGACTTATCTATCCAAATCTTGGGCAGTGCTATGCCAATTTGCGCTGCCTCGTTGTACAGTTCCGGGGAAAACCGGAGAACCCATAGTCAGGCTCGAACCGCTGACTATCATGACAGACGTAAACATTTGTCTGAAGGAAAACAAAAAACTTATCTTCATATTTCCTCTAAAATCCAAGAAAGTTTTGTCTTGGTCCCTGGAAAATTGTAATATTTTGCAACTTAGGGTGAAGTTTTTTGCTCAAGGGCAATACCACGTTGGCATAGTCAGGAATCAAACCGGCAACTTTCCAACTGCAAGTCTGACTCCCTAACCACTGAGCCATCTGACATGAATAATGATATTGCAATCCACAAAATTGCACACTAGCCCCACCATGCTATTATGCAATGTTTGGTTTTGCCAGACATAATAGGAACAATGCTGTCCTAAAAGTCTACTTATTTTGGACAAAACACACCTGAAAGCACCTGTCAGGCCTCATCTAGACTGCTTTGAGAATATCATATGGACAGAGTCAAAAGAGGAGAGTCAGACAACACCATTGTTCCGTCATCTTTGAAAAACCAAATAATGCATCCTGAAATATTCAGCCCATATGAAGCATGGCCATGCTGCTGTGATGTTTGATGATGCTTTCTGGCACAGAGTGTGGACAAGCTGTCATAACTGAATTGGCCAACATTTGTGCTCTTTATCATGTAATTCTGAAGGACTTCAGGTCATTTATTGCATTTATTCCATCTTAAAGGTGGCACAACCTGTTTTTGAGTCTAAGGGGGCAGTCGCTTCTTCACACAAGAGTTACCAGGTTTTGAATAGCGTAATTAAACGCATGAAATAAGTGTAACATTTGTGTATTATTTTTTGTTTTATTATTAGGTATTAGTAAAAATTTGTCCATGAGTCTGTAAATAAAGTTTATTATTAATTATTGACTGAAATATTATACATGAGTAAAATTCAGAGTGAGCAAATTGCCTTTTCACAGCACTAAAGGAAAAATAAGATTATATTTTATTTATCCAGAATAATATTAAAATGGAATTATCGCCCAAAAACATTAGACAACTTTACAGCAAACCCAAACTCCAATTTGATGAAATTGTTAAAACGATGATGAGAGAATGAATGTATTATTTATGTCTAAAACAGCATTATACAGTAGATAATACATGTGTGTGGAATTATACATAGTTTGTGGCTCAGTCAATTAAATTAAATTAAATTCCATATTAATTGGTTGAGTGTGCAAACTGAACTAAGTTTCAATGTCAGATATCATCACCAAGTCAAAGCTTTGTATATGCAAGCTGAACAGTGTTCCAATTACAAGAAACTTTAGGAGTCCCTTTGGAACCTAGGAACCAAATGCTAAAACAAAAACGGTGACATGATGTTCGTAACATGATTCTCAATGACACTCAATTAATAAAACGTGCAATAGCTGGTGTCTGATAACTCGATATCCAGGGTTTCTATCCTAAAGCTTGACTTACTGTGTCACTAATGTTGTCCAGTACTTTATGATCCACTAACAATATCAAACGATCGCTCAACACAGTGACCGGTGTCTACTGTTTGGTTTCATGTTAACCCTTTAACTTCCTTGCTGCAAAAAAACCCATTGTGTTCTCTACCAAACGGTTGAGTCGAACATTAAAGGGTTAACATTAGCTTCTTGGATTTCCTCAGACAACATATGA
Organism: Umbra pygmaea; assembly: GCA_016801145.1. Taxonomy (NCBI): domain Eukaryota; kingdom Metazoa; phylum Chordata; class Actinopteri; order Esociformes; family Umbridae; genus Umbra; species Umbra pygmaea. Next base: position 44,164 of record JACXGM010000898.1, read on the forward strand.
ATACAGTAACATCTACTGTACATGTATCATTTGACATTTGGTGGATCCTACTGGTTTCGCCTGTTTGAAATGTTTGTATTTAATGATGTCATTATTGGTTGTTATTCTTGTGCTGCTGAAAGTATTTTGCAGATATTTAACAGGTCATGGAAATGATGGCACCGTCACATTATAATTGAATTCACAACTGCAAAACTGATTAATGGAAAGTAATACTCCTCCTCTGTTATATTCATGTTTTGTTGAACGATTCAATAGGTATGGTTCGTGGTTTAGTCAACTCTGTCAGCATCCATCCTGCTGAATAGAATGTGCTCGTCTGATAGGCCGTAATGAAAGATAAGCTGGATTTGATTCGTTTGGACTGGTTCCTGATGTGATTCAGTTCTGTAAGTTGTGCAACTCTGGTGAATACTAATGAGTGCTGCACACCACCCTCTGCTCAACACCATATCTGTCAGGCAAAAGAAATAGGGAGAATATAAGAAAGGTGGAGTGAAAGCTTAGGCCACAGGCGAGGGAAGGAGAGAGAGAGAGAAAGAGAGAGAAAGAGAGAGAGAGAGAGAGAGAGAGAGAGAAAGCAGAGGAGAAAAGCACTGTGGAAAAGTGCACAATTAACACACAGTCAAGGAGGGCGCTTGTGTATATGAGGTAATTACAGATGTCAGTGGTAGGGCAGAGTGTGTGTTCGTGTGTATGTGCAGATGTTCCTTTGTGTAACTCGAGGTACATGTGTGCGCACCTCATTGCCGTTCTAGTCATTTCCAGCTAATAGCATATTACTTTTTGAATGTCACAGGTGCAGTACTGACCTGCATTACATGACACTGTTAGAGCACCAACTCTCTCTTTTCTTCTTGCAGTAACAGCAGAGTTAATATTAACTGTTATTTCATGACAGACAGTGTTGGTTTTTGTGAATTGTTTTAAAAACAGAAGAATAAATGTCACTACTGGATATTAAATGAACAGGTACACAGTGACTTTGTAGCTAAATCTGTATGCAACACACTGAGGCACACTGGGTCTCTGAATCTTATTTAGATGTAGCAAGGGATTCCTTCATGAAGGGAAATTGCCAATGACAAGGTTTAGTCTGGAAAATGCTCTAAACCCTGGGTGGTTTTGCAGAGCCATTACTTTAAAATGTGGGTCTAGTTAAATTGGTTAGCACGGAGTCTCTGCTTTTCCCTCCTGAGCTGACCTGAATTCAGTGGCGGCGGTTTCGCCCACTGTGTTTGAGATCAAGTAGAAGTATTTGATGGACAAAGGCTCAAGATTAGGTTATTTTTATGTTTTCATCATAGTAATGTGCCGCTATATACTCAGCCCATTTTATATAATCTATTTAGATATTCATTATGTATAACCCAGTGTTTTCTTTGATGTCACTCTCCGTTTAGAACACTACAGCAATAAACCGTCTAATGATTCTTCAATGTAATGCCAGAAATTACTATTTGTTGAGAAAGGAATAGAGAAAAAGAGTGACTGTGGATTATACGTGGTTTGTGCAGTATTTTTACCATGCAAATATATCAGACAAACCCTGTTTTGATAAAATGTTGGTAAATGATTTGTCTGATTAAAGATATATGATTATTTACTACATTATAGTCATTTCGAACATATACTAATGGTCAAATGTTTTAGAACACCCAGGAACAGTTTCAATATAAATTGATATTTACATTCACCAAGGCGGCATTAAATTGATCCAAAAATATAGTTAAAACATTAATAATAATGGATGAGCTAAAAGTTGCATCATTAGGACACTCAAAAATTCTGCTGGATAATAATTTCCAACCATGATGTACACATAACATTGTGAACTTATTGGATATATATATATATTTTAATAAGTTAATGTTAGTGAATTTCTATCAAAAACATGAAAATCCCTGGGTGTTCTAAAACCTTTTACCAGTAGTGTATATCGATAAGCAATTAAAAATACATATTTTGCATGATCACGCCTCTCACCCTATTAAACCTAAAGAAATTCAATTCAACACAAATTTACCTCAAGAACCCATAAGGTACACTATGATGGGTTTACCACCATTCGAAATAAGATTTTTTAAGTTATATCTCATTTAGCATAGGCATCATTTGGCCTAAACTTGGGTTAATGTTGCATCTTGTCACAGAGATTCCAATATTACACTGATTGGCCCAGAGCGCTGGTGCATCATCCACGGAGAACAACATGTTTACCTTATTGGTCCTTTAATCTCATTCCCAGATACTTCCACCAAAATTTGCGGGAAGGTCTTCTGGAGCTGTTCTTCAAACATGTCCTGCAGTTGCCTATATCAATACCATCGGAAATCAGTGGAGCGATAGCCTCGACCTGCAAACTCTCCCACTACATCCTCTGCCATATGCGTTGGGTACATCACTGTTCATATTGTCCAGTGCTTATTGAAATGAATTGATGACAAAGTTCTTACAAAATCGTCCCTCCCATTTTCACTCCCACAAGGCTCTAAACAATGGATCGGAGAACGCTACCTACTCTATGAGTTTAATTCTGTTTTAGTCTATCAGGTATAACTTGTGTCAAGGAGAGAAAGAGGGCACAGATATAAAAAAAATATAATAAAAAACAAGAAAAGCACAAGAGGTTTGAATGTGGCCTCACATATATGACACGCTAAACGTGCCAGTAAGAACAGCCGTGCTAGTAGTTCTAACAGATTGCAGCCTGTACTGAAGCTGTGGCTTGATGTCCTTGTTGACTGCTACTAACAAACCCTGGTCTGAGGCAGAACCCAGTCTTATGAATACTCATGAGGCCACTGCTGTCGACACAGACAAGATTTGCTGCAAAATGGTGCTCTGGTTTTTTAAAGTCCTCTGGATGAATGATTTATGATTTACAAGCCTTGCCATTTAGTAATTGTTCTCTAATAAGCTCCTTGAATGCCATGATGAAGTGGAGTCTTGCTGCGTTTCTACTTGCTGTTTTAACTGTAAAACACTGGTTAATATGCAAAGCACCAGCATGCATGCATGAAACATAGCTTTCTAACTGTATCCATCAACCACGCTGTGTTACCCTGCTTTTCACACTGTACAACACTCCTATCAGGTTCCACAATCACATTTCCCATCGCAGTCACATCTCCACCCTCAGCCTCTGAACAGTTTCCGGAAAGATTTGTCTTCAATGATTCATAAATGAATTATGCATGGACTATGGACTGAATTTATTTGATTGCAGGAAGCTTAACTTCATCAGGGTCATTTTCATATTCTGTCTGTTCAGAATCAATCGAGCGCTGGAGGGACGAGTTGGCATATGATGGCGAGGATGACACTTAATCACAAAAGATATGAAACTCGGTTTAACATGATGTCAGACTTTCTTTCCATTAGGTTATTGCAGGTCCGTTCCTTGCAGGGACATCTCTCCGAGGACAAGGCCCTTTCTGTAATATCACACGTGTTGGAACATGTTGAGAGTCTGATCCAGCTCATGTACCCAAGTCCAGTTAACCCCCTGGAGCAGGTGACTTCACTGTTCTCATAGAATCGCTGAGGTGCTAATCTTCCGTTCTGTCCAGCAAAACCTAGCCTGTAGCCTACTGTACCTCCAGCAATCCCTCCCTGTTTTTCCTCCACCTGTGAACAAGCTCTTTTGGCCTTTACCCACCTGCTTAGATAAAACACCTTACAATTAACACATAATATGTGGCAAGAGAGGTGATCCGTACACAAAACACTCTAATAATACACATACACTGTAGCGCCAAATGTATGAAAGAGATGTCAGTGATGAATGGTTTTCTGTTAACCTTTTTGCACTGGAAGAAACAGGGGGAGCATGGCTAGCCTAAGATTCTTGTGAATAGACATCTCTGTGTATACCCTCTGCATACTGCTCTTACAAAAAGCTTTTTTTGGCAACGCGTTCACGATACATTTGAAACATAGAACAGTGGCTTCAATTAAATGACGGTTGGTATACATTTTGAAATGTATGTCAATGGGTGATAATTTAATTGAACAAAAAAAACAAGCACATTAGGTTATTTAGAAATATGTATTTAATTCATTTTCACATCAGAGTTTGAGTTTATGGGAGGTTGTAATGTTTAGGGTTTATTTGTGTATAATTGTGTTGATCAGTTGGCTGTCTTGAGATCATATCATTTTTACAAGACATGAATCAGACAAAATTAGTTTGAAGGTTCTCAACTCTGGCTGGTTGATATTCTGTTAACACAGTTATGAGAGATTGATCGTATTTCAACTCTATTTCCTCACCAGCACTGTCAGGCTATAGATCTCTCTACAGAAATCGAAATCTAGCTTCAGTAATACAGAGATAAATAATGATCGGTGTACTAGTTTTATTTTAGGTGCCTTTGTGGATACTTAAATTAGCACATTTAGCATGTATCCTTGCCAGTATATACAAAGCCCTGTTATATCGTTTTTTTAAGGACCTTTCCAGATCTTGGCATTACTTATGGCACTATGCATTGAATTTTATTAATGACCTAGATTTGTGTTTGTGTATACATTTAAGGGTTTAGGGCACGCAGTGTGCAAGATCTTTGCCAGACCACAGAAGATGCTTACTACTGTGTGCGTAATGTATAGTTAAATAGAGTGAGTGGCATAGCAATCAACACGTCACAGAGAAACGCAGCTCAACAAGAAGTCGCTGGCTCACAGAGCATCCAAGGAAGAAATTAAGAACCAATGGCTTTATTATCCTTTATTTGTCATCAAATATATTCAGTACGCTTTCTTTTTGAGAATGGAGAGAGGGAGTGAATAATAGAAATGAACAGTCAGAGCTACAGTTTTAGTGGACTTCAAGAAGAAGCTTTGTAAGAAAATACTGATGCACGTGAGTGAAGAGAAATGTATGGAGTCCGTGACAGACGTTCAATGCTGATTGACTGCAACCCTACTTCCAGATACAATAAACTGCATATATGCTGCATATTATACAAGTAATAATGATATTATTGTCAACAATTAGTTATGAGATTGTAGATTAGTCTATGTATGTATACTATTTGTAAAAAGCAACATCTCAGACAAAACTTGATAACAATTTCATTGAATGATGCATCTTGCCAATAACATCCAGTTTTTACAAAGTGACAGGGATTGGCCCAAGGTGAGAGCTATAATAATAAACAGAATTTTATTATTCAAACACAATATCTTATATGGCCCAAAGGGGTTTTTCTCATTCTTTCTATATACCGTATGTATTTATTTCTCCCACTCTCATTCTGTCTGTGTTTCTTTCTCAGTCGATTTCTATATCTTTGTTTCTCTCTATATACATTTCTATATCTTTGTCTCATTTTCTATTCCCCTCTCTGTCTTGCTCTCTCACTTGGCAGCTACATTCCATTAATCCTTCAAAGATAACTGATGACTGCCATGCTGAGGTCTTTTTTTATTTATTTATCTGGTTTATTTATGATTGGCCTCCCTCTGGATAGGAAGGCGTGCAATTCCAAACATAATGTTATATTTCCTGGCCTGTCCTCAATGACACAGAAAAACACAACCATTCTTTAAAAGCCCAATGCTACGGTACCTAGAGGGCAAATAGATGTTGTCCCAGTTCTGGGCTGGCTTGATACCATTTTTAATAATCTTGTTGCAGATGCAGGCTACCGCTTTTTTGTTTTCTCAAAAGCAATATTTTCTAGAAAAAGCAATACTCCCGAAATTGAAAAAGCAGGGAACCAACATTCTAATATTTCTCATGTAATTTCTGTTGGGTTTTAAGACAGATTGCTGAGCCTTCCACACAGCTAACATGTTCTAGCCAGGGTACTCTGAACCTGTAATTGTGGCTTTTGAAGCCATTTTGGTGACGGAGGTGAGGGGCAGCTACAGGTTCCTCTGTTAGCCTATACATGACCTGTTTAGATGATTGCCATTTGTGAGAAATAAGCAGAGCCAGGCCCTAATCCCATGGAGAGCCTAGCTTTTGTGTACGACAGCATCAGATCATCTCCTTGATGTGCTCTCTCCCAGCAAGGACACAGTGAAACACATCTGTCTCGCTGTCATTGGTTCCTTCCCACAAAGGCTTGTGATTCAGGCTTAGATCTTCCACAGTCCCAGGGGGTGATATCATAAAGCTCTTCCTAGTCTTGTTGCACCTCAGGTGGGACAGCGCGCAACCAACACACCCATCCTCTACAATAGAACTATTTCCGTCTTGGTATCCTCTTGAAGTGTACGAACACACAGGCTACGGGGGCTTTGCTGTCAGATCAAATATTACAATACTTGGTTAAACCGATGTCGGAACACGTGTGGGATACTTATGGTGTGCCTACATGTATGTTAGGAATAATAGGTCTAAATGTCAATTGGTAACAGATATCCATCCAAACAGACCCTACGGAGCTCAATCACTTTTGATCTAGTCTAGTATCCTGGCTTTGAAACCAATGGGTTTGGTATCATCTATCTGTTAGCAATCAGCCCATTAGATGTTTGATTAGCCTATTTATCTTCTAGCACCCTGTTTTCAGTCTTTGAAGGGAGCATGTTTGTTTTTGTCAAGCTCAAGTAGGCCACCACCGCTTTCTTAATGAGCCAGATTGTCCACATGAATATTTCAGTCCTATTTGCAGAGACAATACCCCATCCACACACACACACACACACACACACACACACACACACACACACACACACACACACACACACACACACACACACACACACACACACACACACACACACACACACACACACACACACACACACACACACACACACACACACACACACACTTAACATAAACAGCGACATCAACATTTATGACCCATTTAAATCCAACCCTAAACCTAACCATATTTTAAAACCCTAACCACAACCTTTACGCATGTGTAACCTGCTGTACATGAGTGTGAACATTTATTTGACTTACTCTAAACTTAATCCCTAAACCGGACATGCCCATTTTCCTGTCATATAGTAATTACTCTTGGCTTGACAATGGTTGTAAGGCTTGTCAGTGAACACACACATAGTGGTGTCATTTGCCGACAGTGGGAGGCGCCCCCCCCCTCGTTATCCCTCATCTCAGACTCCACAGTTTCTATCAGCCTCATTATCTGTACCTCACAAACAACTCCAAATGATGGGACAGCTCACCAACACTCTCTAACCTCTCCTTTTTTTACATTTTTCTCCCCGACTACATTCCTCCATCTTCCCATCTCCCCACTGCTTTTGTGGGCCCTGGGCTGACACAGCATTGTGACAAAAGTAGATGTGAATCTCAGCATGCTGGCTGCTGTCACAGTGTGGACCAGCTCAGGGGAGGTGCTGCCGTGGAAACCACATGCAGTGCAGTACATACTGGTGCACTACCATAATGAATATTTCTCCTTGATATTCCTGGGAGATAAATCTCTGCCAAATCTTATGGCATTTTTTTTCTTTTTAGCATTTAGGACGTGAGCTGACCATCTCATTCTCTCTTCCTCTCCTCTGTTTGTCCTCCCCCTCACTTCGATCTCTCGTCATTGCTCTGCTACAGCCATTGTTGCCAGGCATTGCCGTCAGCATTCACCCATTGAGAGAATGCTTCCCCTGAAATCAATCAAAGCTGTTTTACTGTCTGGGTTGTGTCGCATTGAATGTTTGTGTCCAAGCTCAAGAATGCTCAAAGTTGGCGCATGAATGGGTAATGTGCTCATCCATTCTATCTTGTTAATTGAAATAATGAAAAACAAAAGTCTAGTAGAGCAGGTAAAACATCACATTGCTTATAGCAACTTGACATGTGCAGTGTAACTGAAGGGCCATCTGTGTGTGTTTTCATTGTCATTAACCACATTTAAGTGTCAAGCGTTTTGCTCCTAGAATGTGCTTGTGTGGGTCTGCCACAGTACGGCCATCAGTGTCTTGCATTGCCATTCGCCATTCATGAAATGCTTCCCTTGAAATCAATGAAAACTCTTCTCCTGTCTGCATTGCTTTGTGTCACTTCTTTCCAGCATCATGCTATCTTGTAAATTGAAGTAATGAGGGAAAAAAAGTTGCTTTCGGTTACTTTCTTCCATAGCAGGTAGAATGTCACATGAACTGGATGTTGACGGCAACACACCGTGACATGTGAACTGTAGTGTAACTGAAGTGTTGGCCCTTCACTCATCCCACCCCCCCTCACTTTCCAAGTGGTCTGTAAAGTCTATAAAACATTTTTCGACGTGTGTGTAGGATTCATGAGACGTGCCATCCCCTTGGCCTAGAGTGAAGACTTGAAATGGCTTGTTTGTGCTGGAGAAAGGGGAAAATTGGGCTGTGGAAGGAGAAAAGGTTGAAGAGATTGAAGGGGTGGAGAAGTGTGTGGGGGGGTGGGGGGTGCGTGAGTGTGTTGGCTGGATTGATGGGAAATCTTTGGAAACCGCTCCCCGGGGCATTGGCCACTCATTTATCTCTCTGCTTCCTTCGCGTTGATGGCTGTTGTTCTAAAGGGATGAGGTAGATAATCGCAGCCTGTCAGTCAAAGCCAGCCTGGTGAAGGATGGCGGCGCTAGGCCTACCGTGGCAATCTCTGCTCCTGAAGAGGCCACCCAGAGGCTCTGTAACAATGATACATAAACACGCCACATACATAGAGCTCATGATTCATCACATTGACCATTTAATGTTAGAATAATTAGTCTCATGCCCGATATGAATACATCTGTACAGTCATAGTTATGTGATTATTTGTTTTTTTCTTATCCTACGCAACACATATTGTTATTCATTTTTTACTTCTCGAAGACACTGACTTCGATTACGGCATCACTAAGGAACAAAGTAGCTATGTTGCTTTGAGGTACAGTAGGTTACTGAGGAGCCCTGAAAATGTTTTGGCAAAATGACTCGGAACTCACCTGATAGCTCAATATCATCTCAAATTCATCTCCAAACGATGTGCTTCTATACACCATGTGTTGTTAAATCAAAGCTTTTTCAAAACGTTCACAACTTTGGTATAGCCAACTATGGCATTACAGCGTAATATCTGTAGTGTAGACAAACACATTGCACATCTGCCAGTAACACTCGCTTGAAAAACTCATTCTAGTTGCTATTTTTCCATTGATGAGTGCAATACAAAGAGAGATATTTTACGTTACAGTTTTTGGTAACTGCTACAGTAAAATATAATATGACTAAAATTTTAAATATTCCTTGCTACCATCTTTGTGTTTCTGTTAATCTAAGACATCGACTGGTGGATAAATGATTGAATCAGACAGCCAAATCCTAGTATAGACAGCCACCTACTGGTCAAATGATTAAATTAAATATGGATGTCTAAATAATTGGCCCATTCATTCCAATGAGAAAATGAATTGCTTATAAATAATAAATAATAATTAAAAAATAAAATTAATATAAAAAACTAGACAACCAATTAATTACAAATATATAAGCGCACTGCATGTTAATATGATGTATATGTTGCCGCTAGACTAGAATCGATATCGTGAAAACTGCAGGTGATGAACATGAACAAAGAACATGATCTGATTGCGCTACATATCAAAACCAATAAGGCTATATAATACTGTAGTAGCCTTCTAAATTATTCAGTAATTCTGTATTTTTCTGGCCTCTTTCCAGCCTTATTATAGCCTACTTTATAAATGTTTCAGTCAGTCTTGAACCGCATTTTGATGAATCAGAATCTAGAGGCGGAAATTTTTTTTAACAATGAAGAAAAACATTTCAATCCTTCTTAGTTTTTCATATTCAATTCAAAGAATTAAGGTGATCCAAGAGGCTACATCTAAATAAAGTCAATTGTAGAACATGATAAATAGGCATCTATTTATTTATAAATAGGCATCTATTTATTTATCTATTATTTGCAAAAAATGTTTCTGAATAGGACCCCTATTGCACAGAAATACATTGTTAATCATTAAAAGGCATACAAAATATGTTAAGTAAGATATGACAGATTTTGTGGTGCACTCTGCATATTCTACAATTAATTTTCATTGATCTCTTACATAATTTTACTAGCCTACCACATATGTCTTTTGAAAATTAAGCAAATAATTTAGCAAATAAGGGAAACATCATATTAGTCTGTCGTTTTAGCCAGCTCACTACATTTCAGGTTTGTGCGCTGCCAGATAAGGCAGTGTGGGTCAAGTTCAATTTTAACAAAACATAGTTTTTGACATTGTCACTTGGTTGACATCGACGATAGCTAACTTGCCATCATCGAGAGTCGATGTAATCGTCCTATCACCCAGGCCTAGTTGTAGTCTTCTGAATGCAATTTTGTCTAAAGAGTTGTTTAGTTGCAGATGGTTGAAAAAAATAGTTGCGCAAACAGTTTCTGCTTGGGTAGTTCTTCCAAAACATGGGTAATGTCATTCCTCTCTGTCTACCTCTACTGCCCGTCTCCCTAGCCTATGTTTCATACCCCTAAAGCTATAAAATCTATAAAAATAAAGAAAAAATCCACTTACTACCAAAAACAAAAAATGTGTTGCTTAGTACCAGTGTCGGGGAACATTTCTTTAAAAAGTAACTAGTTACTTTACTTAGTTACTTCTCCCAAATATAACTACATTATGGTACTGCGCTATTCTTTATTGAAAGTAACTATGTTACGTTACTGCATTACTCTGAATTGAATGCAACTAATTAAACTACTTTAAAATAATTTTTACATTTTTTTGCTGTGTCTAGGTTGAGTATCATACAATACTCATTGGACATAAGTATCAATTTATTAACCCTTCCAAGTATTTAAATGATTTGAATCAAGTTTATGTTGATTAAGAAATAATTATTATTTACAAGAACAACATGCGAGCAATTAGCGTTAGCTGACTTGCTCAAAAACAGAATGATATAGGTATCACCTTGCTAGTGTGTGTGTGTGTGGGGGGGAGGGGTTGAACCAGGGTCCTAATGGACCCCAATCATAGGCCCTAACAAACTAAGCCACCTTGCCGCCCCTAGATAGTGATTGCCTGATCATGTCAGGTGCAGACATGTTGTAACTACTATTTCTGGGCATGATCCAATTGACCAGTCTAAAACCAATTTAATCTCAATGTCTGAGTATATAACAAAATTACTCAGTAAAAAAATACAGATAAAATAAATGAATATGAGTTATATACAATATTCAATGGGATTTGACTCCTAGTAATGCTACTGTAATGGAGACACATGGAGAATACATTGAGCAGGCCTGAACCAGAAATATTTAGTCTAAAGTGTACAGTTTAGATCTGTTGGATGGCAGAATTATAGGCATTCTGAATGTGTGTTTATTGGCACAAATAAACACGTTCTGAATGCATGTTACTTGAATCCAGGCACACCTTATGCATGTAAAACGAAACTGAAAACGACCATAATATGCGTTCTCATTGCCTGTTAAAGCACATGTTTTCTGTGACATAATGCACATTTTCAACACATGTTTTTTTTGGAATAACCGGCGAAAATATAACTTGAAAATGACATACATCAACTCGTTGTAGACACCATAATAGAAAAAAAAACATTTCAGTCCAAAACATTTGAGTGAGATGAATGAAGACAAGCTTTCCTTTTTCTTTCCACTCGAAGGTCGTTTGCACCTGACGCACAGCTCACAGGACAAATGTATTTATCCTCCCTGCTGTTTGATAGTTTTGAAATAATGTGAATATTTCCAGCTGTTAAAATGTAGGCTATGTATTCTTCCATTACACTAACCTCCAATCCACATAATGCATTACAGTCTAAGTGCGAGATCTCTCCTTTTGTTTATTAGCACGGAGGCTCAATAATGAAATACGGATAAAAAAACAACAATGGATAATAAATTATTAACTTGTGTTCTAAAACAGAAAAGGTTAAAATATAATATAAATGTAAATTTTTTTTCGTTATGAATGTAACTAGTAATATATTACTTGAATTGTGAAAGTAACACGTTAGGTTAATTTACCAACAAAAAGAAGTCTGACTACTGTACGTTATCCCCAAAACTGCCTAGTACTCATATTAATTGGACTCCCAACAGGTAGACACGAAACACTGTGATACAAAATAAAAACGTTTCAGTGTTTGGTTTGTGTCCCACCAATGCAATAATTTTCTTGGAAAGGTCTTTCGTAATTGATGTGGCTTATTAGTTCTAATGTCATTAAGGTTCTTCAGTAATTACAACTATGCTCTGGAAGTCAATGGCCATTGAGAGGGTTATGAACTATGGATCTACTCTGAAACACGGCAATGTGGAAATTAAACCTGGAGGGAATCAGTAGGTTAACTTTGTTAGGATGCACTCAATGAAGATGTATCGTCAATATGTTTGTATCCTGAGCACAGAGACATGCACCCGTTACCGTCCAGTCACCACAGCTATGGAGGCTAGCTAATTGGCTGTAATGAGTGGCCTGGTTCAATTCAGGAAAATTTTGAAAGAATGTTCTAGCATCAAAGTCCACCAGTGCTGTTCTGTTGGTCCCACATGCTGTAGACGGGGTGTTTTTAGAGTGATCTTGACCTCGACCCTGGTCCAGTGGTTAGCAAGTTAAAACAATCTCCACCCATCTCCGGGGGTTGGCGGCTGCTCCGACTTTGGGATATTAGTGATGATGGATTCCCGCATGGAGCAGCAGGGGCTCCTGCTCTCCTCACAGCGTTCTGAGGAGAAGCAGGGTTGTTTGGTGCTGACACGCAGGCTGCAGGATGCCCACACTGCTTTTAGAGCATACAAATGGAGCGGTGGTGTTACAGGCTCCCTACGGCCACACAACAAGGCAGGTTTCCTCCCCTAACCTCTCTACACAATCAAGGTTCTGTCCTACACATTTTGTCCTTAGAAATAACATTCAGTCCCACCCAATTCTATCCAGATTGTTCTTCTTAGAGTTGTTGTTCTGTCCTTCACAGTTTGTTTTTTGTTATTGTTGTTATTAGTTGCTGATTCTGGGGAGAGGTTCCAGACTGATTTACACTGTGTCTGTGTGTCTGTCTGTGTGTGTGTCTGCGTGTGTGTCTGCCTGTATGTGTGTCTGCCTGTATGTGTGTCTGTGTGTGTGTCTGTGTGTTTGTGTGTCTGTCTGTGTGTCTGTCTGTCTGTGTGTCTGTCTGTGTGTCTGTCTGTGTGTCTGTGTGTGTGTGTGTGTGTGTGTGTGTCTGTCTGTCTGTCTGTCTGTCTGTCTGTCTGTGTGTCTGTCTGCCTGTCTGTGTGTCTGCCTGCCTGTCTGTTTGTCTGCCTGCCTGTCTGTGTGTCTCGGTGTCGGTGTGTCTGTCTGTGTGTCTGTCTGTGTGTCTGTCTGTCTGTCCATGTGTCTGCCCATGTGTCTGCCCATGTGTCTGTCTGTGTGTCTGTCTGTTTGTGTGTGTCTGTCTGTCTGTCTGTCTGTCTGTCTGTCTGTCTGTCTGTCTGCCTGTCTGTCTGTCTGCCTGTGTGTCTGTCTGCCTGTGTGTCTGTCTGCCTGTGTGTCTGTCTGTCTGTGCGTCTGTCTGTCTGTGTGTCTGTCTGTGGGTGTGTAGGTGTGTGTGTAGGTGTGTGTGTCTGTATGTGTGTCTGTATAATTGACTTAACTGTAGCCTCGGACTGAATAATGATGGGTGCTATTCGTCATTGAACTGAAAAGTGCCTGGAATGGCTGGGACCAGATGTTGTCAGGTCTAATTAGATGCTTTTTCATTAATTAGCTATTTTGTCTTGAACTAGTCTATCCATATGAAACTTATGGGCAGTGTCAGCACAGACACAATGAATGATGCTATCATCATTTGGATACAGTACACCAATTACCAAATTAACAATAACCATGAAACCCCCTGAAGATTGCGGTAACAGTGCTAACTGTATCTTTGCATATCTTTTAAAGACTGCTGTTCCTTCATGTCCACGGTGTAAAGCCACGTGCATATTGATATGTGTGACAGACCTGTGCTGTGTATCAGCTCACAGTGACCTGTGTGTTAATAGAGCCTGGAATCCCAGCTCTTTGCCTCCAGAAGCCTGCATGCTTTTCTTAAGCCTCTGCATATTTGTTCAAGCTTTTCTGCAGACTTGAATGGCAAAATACCTTTCAACACATGTTTGCATTCACTTAGGAATTTACAAAAACGAATCCCTTGAGTTACATGTTTGTGTTTGTTTGTGTGTGTGTTTCTGTATGTGAGTGTGTGTGAGAGAAAGCGAGAGAGACAGAGAGTGTCCGTGCATGTGTGTGTCTGTCTATCTGTGTGTGTCCCATATTTCTTGACGTAGCTTCAGCCTGGGACTGAATAATGATGACACAGTGTGACATCAGTCATGGAAGTGAATGGAGCGTGGCTTGGCTGGAACCATACGGTGTCAGGTCTGTCCTTCAGCCTGCTGATATACACTGTATTGATCATATTCTATGTTCTCTGTGTCCTGCACCTTAGCCAATGGACTCCAGCCCTGGTGAACAACATTACCCTTCAATAAAAACATGTTTCACACATTCAGCCCAGTAACAGGCTACACTTAAGTAATTCAGTATACATGTTTACAGGAGCCACTTACAGTGGTGTCTATATTCAAACCCAGAGCCCTGCTGTTGCACGGACCTTGCTGTACCAACCGAGCTAAAAATCTATCAAATGTATTTTATAAAAGCCTTTACATCATCACATCATCACAAATTGCTAACTGAAACCTGGCCTAAAACCCCAAACGGCAAGCAACATTTTCTGTATTGTTTATATCAGAACAGTTTCTCATTTGCAATGGCGACCTGGCCAAGATAAAGCGTAATGGTGCAAGAAAACATAGTGTTACACATGAAACAGAATGAACTGAAGCACAGAGGAACAACTCCCTATCAGAATTGGGACCTAGGAAGAAAACTAGAGAGGGGCCAGAATCAAAACGTGTGGTTAGTCCTCTTCTGGGTGTTAACAGACGCTTTAATCCCGAACCAGATATGGGCATAGGTTAACAGGTCTAATATCTGGCAACTTTTTTGTAAAGACCTAGCTACACACGTCACAGTATGTGGTAGCCAATGTGAAAAGTCTTAGAGTAGCAACACTGGTCCAATATGTGGCTCTGGATAAGAGTCTGTTAAATTACTAAAATGTAAATGTGAAATGTAATTCAGGGGTCAGATTGCCCTTTGGGTCTTCTATTAGCTTGTCTCTGTGTGTGAGATACATCCTGGTTGCTGAAGCACCATAGTTTCTGTATGCAGTGTGTGAAGCTTTTTCTGCTTGTCTGAGATTTGAGAACGTGTCTTTACTTGCCATTTAATATTTTGGCTAAATGCAAAGTGACTGGTGATTCACGCCCACAATACAGAGGCCATACAGCATTCTCTCACTGCTGATGAAGTGTGTGTGTCTTGATTTAACAGTTCGTACTATATTAGGACCAGAAGTATTCAGAAGGAGAGTGATACTTGACAAAAATGCCCTAATGTAGACTTTTGCTGGTCTCCGTGAAGAAAAGGTCCTTTTCTGGCTTAGGGGTTAGGTTTAGGGCCAGATTTACAATTAGGTTGACAATTCAAGGTGCTTTCAGGTTCATGCGTTATGGGTTAGGTTTATGGTTAATTGTATGCATTAAGGGAAGTTTACATGTAAGCATAAATGTTAGGATGTTGAGGTTAAGTTTAGAGTGAGGTTAAAGTTAGGGTTAAGGTAAGGGTTAGAGTTATGGGTAGGGTTAAAGTTAAGGTTAGGTAACATTGATTTTTATGCTTTCTGGTTCCCACAAGGTCAGCTGTACATGACTTTGTGTAACTGTAAGTAAATGACTAAAATGCAAATATATAATGTGGTTGTGTGTGTTTGTGTGATAGATGGGGGGAGGTTTAGACCGTTAGTGTGTGTCACTTATAGGGAGACGTGGTTTGTCTGTACATAACCTGGCAGAAGGAAACATATTTACTCCCTATTGTTTAAGACAAGAAGGTGAATGAAATAAATGGATCAAGACACCTGCACACATATATAATGTATACACACACACACACACAGAACATGCACGCCACATGCACAGTCACACTGGCAGGCCTGTCTTTCATTCCCTACAGTAACTCCTGTCAAGGTGAACTTCCATTCTTCTGCAAAGGCTGTATTGTGTGTGTTTACATAAAAGCTGCAGAGAAGTGCTGTAGGGGAACACATTCTGCGCCTGCCAAAATCCATTTCCTGCCACTTTCTCATTGTCAATATTATTCCAGTAGCATTTTCCACGCTTCTGTAATCCTTACATAAAGCAGTGTGCACAGCCTACTTTGATCTATTTGAAGCAGAAACAGTTCTGTGGTCTCCTAATATAGATGTTACAGTAACAGATGTATTTATGACCGGACCATAATACCATCTGCACTGCTACAATCCATACAAACGCAGCACACACACTAGTCCTGGGACTCACACCCCAATACCATCTCTTTGTGACCAAGAAATGAGTGGGATGTTGATGATGATGTACTCTGTCTATCCTGGGAAAGCACCAGTATAGTATACAGCTGAGTATCAGTGAGCCATCCCTTCCCTAACTCATAACTAAGAGATCTCTATTCCCTGTATCTCTGAGTAGTGCACACTACGTCCTTAATCCCACCAATCGGATGTGTGCGTACGTGTGAGTTTTGCCTGCCGCACATCACCATGACAACGGACCTCAAGAGAACAGTGTTGGTTGTGCTGTATGTGCAACGTGGTGTGTTTATGTAAGACGGAGAGTGAGAAAGGGAATTCTGACTTGCCTCATTCAAGCTGCATCCTTCCAGGGGAGAGAGGGCCGTTTTGTGCTGATTGTGTTGATCTGAACACACACGCCGTGAGCCCTGTGGATCCGTGTGTCTCTGACAACAGATCGGCCGAGCAATAATGGCCCTGTGGACACAATTTGTCTTCACGCAGTTCAATCGGAAGAAATAACCTACAACCAATTCATGACCTTTGACCTTATGACATCATTCCGGCTCTAAACAGAGCAGGCTGTGAATAATTTGAGGTTTCAGAGAAAGCCCAGAAGGAGAAGGGATCAGAACACACTCATATTCATATGCTGCTATGGCTGTGCAGACATGCTCATAAATGATGCAATTTGGAGAGCCAAGCTGTTCCTTGAGAGAGGTGGACGTTTTCACAGATGGATGCCCAACACTTCATTCATTCTCTCTCGCTGTGTTTCTCGTTTTCTCTCCCTCACAGATGCAGATCTACATGTACAACTCAGATGACTTTGACAGCCTCAACGCTGCCATACACCAGAAGAGGATCATTGCGGCGATGTCTGTCTTCTTTCAGGTGAGAACATTTTTGTTTTTTGATTTTTCTTTAGTGGGCTTTTGAACTAACTATGTATTTGTCCACACAGTCACTTGAAGTGAAGCCCGTTATTTCTGTTTACTGCATGTTACACCAGTGGGCTATATGGAAACACTGAATGGGACAGAAAGAAATGAAAATATATGGCCAACCGTTTTGTAAAAACATTTATAAGATATGTTTTTGTCTTGTTGATTTGTTGCTATTTGTGGATAGATCACAAGTTCTGATGGCCCTAAAACCTGTGTTTTCACCACAATCAGCCTTATCTAATGACATCTCAGCATAATCTCCATGTAAAAACTTTTCTTGTGGAATCTGCAGTAACAGCATAACACCATGGCTTTGCATTTCAAGTAGACCATGTATGTGTTATTTCACAATAACATGTGTGTGTTGTTTCACTATAACATGTATGTGTTATTTCACTATAGCATGTATGCGTTACTTCTCTATAACATGTATGTGTTATTTCTCTATAACATGTACCTGTTATTTCACTATAACATGTACCTGTTATTTCACTATAACATGTACACTCAAGGATTATTAGGAACACCCGTTCACTTTCTCCTTAATGCAATTATCTACTCAACCAATCACATGGCAGTTGCTTGAATGCATTTAGGGGTGTGGTCCTGGTCAAGACAATCTCCTGAACTCTGAACTGAGGGCCTGATTTACTAACACAAGTGCAGTTTGCGCTGCGTCTGTTTATGCGAGTTCGGTAATTGCGCACGCTATGCTTCCACATTTAGCGTGGTATTTATCAAACCCGATACCCATTACGCAATCAGCGCATACTCCGCCCTCCATTAGCGCGCCTCTAAAAGCGCAAACAATGGCCCCGTACGCATCTATCA
>JACXGM010000899.1:9552-20250 GCA_016801145.1 Umbra pygmaea
CCCCTGTATGGGAGAATTTTGGCTTCCTTGTTAAATATAATGAAGGAAATAGGTTAGTGGATAAAACCGTGACAGTGTGTAGGCACTGTGGCACAAGAAAGCGATATGACAGTGGAAACACATCAAGCATGGCCACGCATTTGAAGCGACATCACCCCGGTGTTTCACTGACAGGAGTGAAAACGAAAGCTGCAAACAATCGCTTATCACCGTGGCATTTAAGCAATTAATCAGACCGGGCTAAAGCCATCACTAACACTATCGGTGTGTTTATAGGTGCAGACATGAGGCCATGTTCGGTTGTGCAAAAGGAGGACTTTAAACATGCTGAAAGTGTTTGAGCCACGTTACGACATCCCATCGCATACGGGACATAGCCTACTAAAAGGCTTATGTGAAAAAACTTAACGTGGTTTTAATGTACCTAAACAATGGTCAATCATCACCAAATATTTTATGGCCATTTCTTGTTATTAACACTTAAGCCTGTCAAAATAACTAACCGAAATCCAACGATTATATAATTAGAAGACGATTATATAATTTCACCTTAAAGTTTTCTTCTTCATTGGCTCATATGGCGAGGAAAAGGCTTAAGGTGATTTAATGTACCTAAACAACGATCAATATTAACCAAATTTCTCTCTCATATTGCTCATCATAACCACTGAAAATTTTAAAAACAACTAACCCAAATTCCAATTATTTTATATTTTTTAATTTTGCTGATCCGAAAAATGATCCGATCCGTGACTCTGATCCGAAAACCGATCCGATCCGTGAGTTTCATGATCCGTTGCACCCCTAGTATACAGGTCTGTAAACAGAACACAACATAATGATACTGTGAGACAATCAAGTGCAGTTCAGTTTTCTACACCATGTTCCAAATTATTTTGCAAATTGTCATAAACATTAAATATTTTGTTTTTCAATCAAACTCATAGATGGTATTGTGTCTCCGGGCTTTTTGGATCACTGAAATCAATCTCAGACACCTGTAATAATTAGTTTGCCAGGTGAGCCCAATTAAAGGAAAACTACTTGTTCCACATTATTAAGCAGGCCACAGGTTTCAAGCAGTATGGGAAAGAAAAAGGATCTCTTCTACAGAAAAGCGTCAAATAGTGCAATACCTTGGACAAGGTATGAAAACATTAGATACTTCATGAAAAAGTAAGCGTGATCATTGTACTTTGAAGAGATTTGTGTCTGATTCAGAGCACAGATGGGTTTGTGCAGATAAAAGCATAATGAGGAAGGTTACTGCCAGACAATTTCGTCGGATTAAGAGAGCAGCTGCTAAAATGCCATTACAAAGCAGCAAACAGGAATTTTAAACTTCTGGTGCCTCTGAAGTCCTGTGAACCTCGAGGTGTAGGATCCTCCAGAGGCTTGCAGTTGTGCATTAACCTACTTTTCGGCCACCCCTTAAACAAAACGTTTGCAGTGGGCTCAGAGATACACAATGACTAATTTTTAAACAGTCTCATTTACTGATGAGTTCCATGCAACCCTGGATGGTCCAGATGGATGGAGTAGTGGATGGTTGGTGGAAGGCCATCCTGCAAAGAAATTCAAGCAGAAACTCTCCATAAAAGTTTAATGGATGCAAGAATTGTGATATCAAATAAGAGGTCCTATGTTAACATGTAACTTGCCCTGTAAAGATGTGTTTGATTGAAATAGCTTTTGATTTCAGTAACAATGACCTCCTAATGCTACAAATTCAACTAATGATAATTTTCAGTTCTTTAAAACATATAAAATTGTTTTGAAACTCTGTTGTGCATAATAATTTGGAACAGTGCATTTTAAGTTTTTTATAAAAAAATACTGTTTTTTATTGGTTGATTTGTTCAATGAAATTCGACCTATACCCTAATGCCTGCAGTATACTTAACGCACCCGGCCGGGCGCCAAAGTGACGTCACTTTGTCACAAAGATTTTGCTGGCGCAAGGGGATTTTGAGTGCGCAAGCCAAGGGCGCGCACCACTCAAACGGAAACAGGAAGCATGGATGAGTTCGAGGACACAGTAAACAATTCATAATAACACAGTTAATGGTTCATAATAAAACTGTAAATGGTTCATAACAACACACTTAAGATAATCTTAGCCATTTTTGACAATGCTGCTGCCAGTTCTGCCATCGATTACCTTTTCTTCTTCTAGTCCGTGAAAATATCATCGTCGGTAGCATCTCCTCAGTTGCGACACCTCTGTTCAGGAGAAGGCTGCAACTTGTGTTGCGAGCACCACGCACAAGTATAAATGGTTACGGCACTCCCATGACGTCACTTTGGCACGCACCAGGTTGGGATTCTGTAGTATACTGTGCGCTTAATGGTTTGTGACTTGAAAATTATACTGACTGTCATTTGCATCAACTATTTAGAAAAATCAGTGTGAAATATAATTTGTATAACAATTTGGAATGCGGTGTATAGCGTCTTTGTACGGAAGTCTATTGTGAATTATCCAAATGTCTGAGTTTTAGGGATTCATTAACTCAATTTAACAGCTTGATGATCTGAGGGAGGAAGCTGTTACCCAGTCGAATGTTTCTGACAGGATGTCCATGTACTGGTGGTGTCTTTTGGACCTGAGTGAACCAATTGTTGTGTGTTGAGTTCATCCACTGTGCAGGTGGTCATCAAATTTCACAGTGTGTGTAGCTGTTACGTTAAACATATTTGTATTCTTTAATCTCTTTTGTCTCCGCTTCCATCGTCTTTCTCTGCTGCCGGTCCTTCAGGTTGGAGCAAGACGTGAAGCGTCTGAAGGCAGATCTGCAGGCCAGTCGCCAGCTGGAGTCGGAGCTGCGTTCTCACCTGTCCTCCCTGTCCAGCCAGGACCGGAGTCTGCGCTCAGAGCTGGGCCAGCTACGACAAGACAACGAGATGCTGCAGAACAAGTAACTACATGCGCGCACACACACTGTAGGCCTGTCAGCATTATGAATTTACCTGAGGTTCTCAGAAACTATTAGTGCATTTGAGGGGATGGGTCTGTGTGTGTTTATCTCTAATCGCACGTGTGTGTTTATCTCTAATCGTACATGTGTGTTTATCTCTAATCATAGGTGTGCGTTCATCTCTAATCGTATGTGTGTGTTTATCTCTAATCATACGTGTGTGTTTGTCTCTAATTGTACGTGTGTTTGTAGGCTTCACAGTGCCGTGCAGGTCAAACAGAAGGACAAGCAGACCATCTCCCTGCTGGAGAAGAGGCTGAAGGCAGAGCAGGAGGCTCGGGTCCTGCTGGAGAAGCAGCTGGCAGATGAGAGGAAAAGGAAGAAAATGGAGGAAGCTACAGCAGCCAGAGCTGTAGCGCTAGCCGCAGCTACCAGGTACACACACACACACACACATGTAGAAACACACACACACTGTAGATAGAACAATGTTTCTCCAACTAACTGCATTTTTCCATTTGGCAATCTGTCTG
Organism: Umbra pygmaea; assembly: GCA_016801145.1. Taxonomy (NCBI): domain Eukaryota; kingdom Metazoa; phylum Chordata; class Actinopteri; order Esociformes; family Umbridae; genus Umbra; species Umbra pygmaea. The sequence goes on from JACXGM010000899.1 coordinate 13,004, forward strand.
TGTCTGTCTCTGTGTCTGTCTCTGTGTCTGTCTCTGTGTCTGTCTCAGAGGAGAGTGTACTGACTCCTTACGTGGTCGGATTCGAGACTTGGAGACTGAGTGTAAGAAGCTCAGTGTCGACATGAAACTCAAAGAGGAGCAGATCAGAGATCTGGAAGGGAAATGTCTGGTGAGCTTCAGTACTTTAAACATACACTCCAGTACTTTGAACATACATTCCAATACTCTAAACACACACTCCAGTACTTTAAACATACACTCCAGTACTTTAAACATACACTCCAGTACTTTAAATATACACTCCAGTACTTTAAACATACACTCCAGGGGGCTCATTTATCAAGCATGCATACAATCAAGTGTGTGATTTTATAAGGATGAACTTTTGCTTGAGAATGTTAGTAAATCTACATACAGACTTGACCATGTGTACACAGTACGCACAATAACACAGTACGCACAATAACAGTACGCACAATAACACAGTACGCACAATAACACAGTACGCACAATAACACAGTACGCACAATAACACAGTACGCACAATAACACAGTACGCACAATAACACAGTACGCACAATAACACAGTACGCACAATAACACAGTACGCACAATAACACAGTACGCACAATAACACAGTACGCACAATAACAGTTGGTGGAATAATGATTTTGAAACTAGTTAATGTGCAACATATATCATTTTTTTAATGTGACGATGTCATTGTTTTTCCACTGTGAGTTAATGTAGTATTGCTCAAGGCTACGTATTTCATCATACTTCACGTCCTTTAGTATTTTACTGATATTTGCTTTAATATAATGAGAAATGTATGTTCTTGCCTCACCCCCCAATTCAGGAGCTGCGAAAGTACAAGGAAAATGAAAAGGATACAGACGTGTTGATGTCAGCCCTGTCTGCTATGCAGGATAAGACTCAGCATCTGGAGAACAGCCTGTCAGCTGAAACCAGAATCAAACTGGACCTGTTCTCTGCCCTGGGGGACGCCAAGAGACAACTGGAGATTGCACAAGGTATGAATGAATCATGTACTGCGTCATCCCATTAACTTAACTCCACGTTACTACCCGCAGGTGTGCTTATCTTCATCTCCTGTACGCCTTCATCTGTTGTTCTCCTGCAGGTCAAATCCTCCAGAGGGAACAGGAGGTAGCGGAGCTGAAGCAGAAGATAGCCGAGGTGATGGCTGTGATGCCAAGCATCTCATACAGTAACGACAGCAGCAGCCCCGTCACGCCACACTACTCCTCCAAGTTCATGGACAATAGTCCGTCCTCCCTGGACCCCAACGCCTCCGTCTACCAGCCTCTCAAAAAGTGACACTAACACTTCTGATCCACACACATTGTTACCGTACAATTATCAGGGTTGGCCTCAGTTACATCCAGTCATCATGTCACTTACAGTTGGTTTTCATTAACTGGGTTGAGTTCGTGACAGATTTTACATGCAAGTTTTCTAAGATCCATATCAGTAAATTATGCAAATGTTCCTACCAGCAAAGTGTTTCCACCAAGCAGAAGTTATGAGAATAAAAGCAGTGTGACAAAGTAGTGCACCTGAAGGTTTTCATTTTATTACATTTTTGGTATCTACCAGTAGTTTTGTCACAAACTGTTGCATTTAATAGCTAACAGGCCCATGCTGACCTTAGCTGTCCTACCATCTTGAAACAGCTTGCACGTCAAGTATGAGTGTTTGTCCCTGGGTTACAAATTAAGATTAGTTTTGAAATGAACAATAATATTTTAATTTGTCAAACAGCAGCCAACCATCACATCAGAATTTACACTTTTAATATTTATTTGGATGCAGCATCAAGATTATTCACATGCAGTTTTACCACAACATAAAGTTCATAGTTAGATTGAAGTTTTCGGTTGAATACAGAGTGGATCATAGAGAGACATTCAAGTTTACTTTAGTGTGATGGTTGTTGTATCAATATTTGCCCGTATTTAATTGGAAGCATTTCCCATATAATACACTTTACTGAGTCAAAATGATTACTGCAAACAAACCAATTATCCCTAAACACATTCTTCTTTCCATCGACTTGTTTTGACTTGTTTAAATCTTTTTTGTGAAGTATGTCTTTGCTCAAAGAAAATGTGACTGGGCTATAAACAGGATCAGCAGATCTGCTGAATAAGTACAAGATTATCATTGTAAAGTTAAAATGGATCTGAAACCAACCCTGATGTTTAACAACATAAAACAAACACACGAGCGAACTGTACACACTGTCAAACAGACACAGTAAGGGCCACACACAATATTTTGGTCACTATCGGTCAGGGCTAAGAACTGATCTTGTTTCTATGATCTCATTGGACAGCGACCCCCCCTAAGCCCCGCCCCCCCACCACTAGACCTGTCTGTGGATCATTTCTTAGATGGCTGCTGGTTTTTCTTACTTTTTTTGGAACATTTGAGAGTTTTCAGGTGTGTTGTTTAAAACTACATAGGTGTGTTCGTGGGTGTTTGTTTGTGCTTTTGGATTGAGCCATTCTGATGTCTCGAGTGTAAGAGGACATGAATGTAATAGTAAGGTTTTTGTGTTTTGGTATCGGGCCATTATCACATGATTGTTTTTGTTTTTTTATTTGTTTTTTAGAACAACATGTTTCAGTTAGTTTTGATGACGTCGACGGCAGTGGTAATGTACAGTTCTCTGTAAAAGTGATCTAGGACAAGTCAATCAGTTTGTACATCACTCCATTTCTCAACAGATTACTTTAATTCCCTACTCACTGCTGTAGCAACTGACTCTGGATCATTAGTATGCAAACACACCTGAGTTGTTGAATTTCAACACTCCAGTCACAAGCTACATTCACCTCTTTGAAAACAATCGATTGGATGTATACTCCCTAGATCTTACACTGTCTGTTTGCTCAGAGGTGGAAATTTACTTGAGTAAAAGTACATTTCTGAGTAACTCTGAGTTCACAAGTTTTGGGAAGTACGTACTTTTAACACCAAAGTGATCAGGGAAAGGTAGTTCATATCTTACCAGCGCCCATGGTATATATTTTTTTTACTCTTAATTTGTTTTTATAAGTCACTTTTAAGATATGAATTCCCTTTACCTGATCATTTTGGTCTTAAGTAGGGACTTCCCAAAACTTGTGAACTCAGAGTTACTCAGAAAAGTACTTTTACTCAAGTACATGTCCACCTCTGTGTTTGCTGCATACTCACTCCAACTGTCATTCTTTAGGACCAAATCAGAATCTGTAAGTTCAGCAGTATTACTACAAAACCGCTGCTGTTATATACTTCACTGTGCCTTGCAATTTCTTTAAAAAAAATAACATTATGATGTCTTGATATTGGACCCCCTCGCAACAGACTTTCTCGCTTACTTCCTTTCCTTGCTACCTTTACTTCTGTCATTGATGATCGCTGTTCTTCAATGTGAAGGAAACAGCGTAATGGACACACCTAAAGGAGCCAGAAGGAAAGCCGCTGTAGTGGATTGAGAGTCCACATACATGCCCACGTTCCCATTATGTTTGGCACCATACTCTTAACACTGACCCATGTCTGTCAGGGAAGCATTTTACTTCTGCTTTCAAACCAGTCTCTGACGTGTGAGATTTGCAGCCACAGTGAGCAATCGGGAGGCAGTTCTTGAAATGATTTGCTTTCGTTACAAAAACTTGTGCATCCCATTTGTATATCAAGTAGGGCACTAAGCCAGCCCGCCTAACAGCTATTATGAGCCTGGTCTGTGTCAAGGTGAAGTGGTCAACAAAAGGAAAATGTTCGGGTCCTTATGTCCATAACGGTGGTAAAGAATGGACATCGGTGTTTTTACAACCAGGGTTGGAGTCAATTCCTTTTAGGTTTCAGTCCATTCTGCTAACGTGACCTTCCATTGTTCAAAGCATTTCAAATGGAAAAAAGTGGAATTGGAATTTGTTCTACTTTCTATAATCACTGGAGTTGACCTTAACCCTGTTTACAACCATGTACATTATTACATGCTGAGGAATGTTCTAGTATTTCAGTTCAAAGTGCCAGGTTTTTGGTGTGTTTCATATTAGATCTTCATCCCATTCACACTTCGATTGATGTATCTCTAGCTTGCATTATGTTTCACTGACAGGTACATCAGAACATAGCCACACATTTGTGACTCATGTATTTGACATGTAGTTTTGTGTTTTTTGTTCAAATGTAGGTTAGAATGATCATGGAAAAGCAAAGCAGTTAAGCGGTAATATGGTTGACTCACTGCTATTATTGTGCTTTATTTATTTGTTGCAGACAGTTGAGGACATTTGTCTTCATTTTTAGTGGCATCCGTTTGATATTTACATCATTTTCTGATTTCCTTCTAGCCTGGCTTTAAGTCTGGTTCTCTTTTGAGTACTCATTATGTGATCGTCTAGCTAAACAATTGTCTAGGCTGTGACAAAGAGTAGGTGAAAGCACAAACCGATCTCAGCCAGCGAGGTTGATGACAATGATGATATTGTAATGTTTTGTACTGGGAAGTTTAACCCGGATCAGTTTTGTTCTCTGCTGTAGGGTGAACACTCAGGCGCAAATCCTGAGTCCGTTTTTTATTTTTCCCATCTAATGGTTAAGGTCAGTATTATGAGAGGAGAATCTGCTCTTAGATATGTTGTACCTGAGGAACATTTCGCCCAACAGCTGTTATTTGTCTTGCTTTTGTTTCTTACCTGGACAAGTATTGGTATGGATCACAGTAGTGGTATTGTGACTTGTTATTAAAGCTGTACTACATGTTTTAGTAGTGAGAAGTGAAAGGAATAATAAGGAAAGTGGATTTTTTGTGTGTGTTTTTGCCTCGTTTCACCATACTTGTTTTTTCTCAAAGTGATGATGTTGGTTGCATCCAAACTCCTCACTTTGGGACCATCACCTGGAATTAAACACATCTTGCAGGTGATGACTCAAGCTGTCTGTCTGTATTTCTTTGAAACTCCACATTCATTAGACTAAAACATACATATTGATTATTCGCTACTCTTAATCCGAGCAGCTTGCACGTGTGTCCATATTTATACTGGCTCCAATCAAGGTTATGCCAGCATTATGCTAAAAGGGACCAAGGGATCTTGAGGAAAAACCTAAATTCCTGTTAGTGTGTAAACATTAACATTAAGCTTTAATACAGATAAGTGGGAATGACAGCATTTTAATAACATTATATTGTATTAGAATATATTGAAATACACCACATCTAGCATGGTGTTGTTTATATATTTTTCTGACAAGCGATCAGATTAATATGGTCATTTGAATGCTCCATACTTCCATAGAATGTCACAAAAGCCTGCCTAGCACATAGCCCAACATTCTAACAGCATCAGTTCATAGTTCTAGTTAATACATCCATGGTTCATACCAACAGCAATGCCTTACTCTACGTAATTTGTAAAACTTCATAAGTGTTTTGGAGCATAAACATTGATACATTGTACGTATAGGATTGTTTGTTTCCTTCAAATCTGCAAAGTAGTTTAAATCTGTCAGTTCCGATGTAAGAACACTGTTTAATTAACACAAGAGTAATACACATATCTGACCACAAGTAATCTTGGCAATAATAACCATACAGAAAGTTTTAGGCATCTGTTGCCAAATTTAGATTTTAGCAGTGATATTGCCATTGAATCATCGGCCAGTGTAATAACACCAGGGAACTTTAACTTCTTTTTATGACCTGGACATCTGCCTCACCTTTATCGGCTGATACTTTCTGAAGACCTGTCTGGAGTCATGTCAAAACGGAATGATAAAGTTCCAACCTTCAAAAACTTGAATGGTATAGTCCATCCCCGTACCTTACAGACATGAATGTGTTTTAGCCAATACACAATCTATGGTTTTACCAAAAACAAAATATCCAATTGCTTGCAGCACCATGGGGGTGGGCCCCTTGTTGCCTAGTAGCAGGAATTGCATGCATAATTGAGTTGAAAAGAAACTAAAATAAATACGATCTTATACACATGGTTTCACACATTCATTGATGTAATATACCACATACCATGTCTACTAGTCTATTACAAAAATTGACTTTTTTCAAACGCATACACATAACTAGCAAAATGAACCAAGTGATATCCTACTGGAGCTAAAAAAAATAAAGATAAAAGAATCACAAGCTCTTAGTTTGCAGAAGCTCACTAATCTATTTAGGAGTTTAACTGCAAAAACATCTGTTTGTTAACAATGAAAAATTTCTCCCTGTGATATTGCCAGTGTCACAGTTCAGATTGTTAAAGCAGTGCCAATGTCACAGACCTACATTAGCAGCTAGCTCAGAAGAGGGGACTCCACCTGCAACAAATCTTTGCTAACATCTCGTCCAAATCCTCACAACATTCTAGTAATCACCCAATTGTGAATGAAACTTCCACATTGATGGCACATCATAAATCCTGAAAATAAAGGAAAAAGTCACACACTCTACACTCCGAAGCATACAATTCATTTCCCACCAATGTTTTTCTTCTTCAGGGTATCACATAGCAAATCTCAGCATCAAGTTCCAAAGAACAATGTAGCTATTCATACCTTCTAACACCGTGTATAACACAGGAAAATTATTTAACACTTTTCATCTCATAGTACATTTAGGCTGTAGAATTCATTTGGCCTATAATCAATGCTCTGCCCTGGTGGTACAGTTGAAATATGACAATTTACTTACCTGGTAACAGTCTGGTCAAGATAATGCTTGAGTGTCAGTATGTTAAGCAGTCTGTTTGCTGACTCATTTAATAGATAATCACCCCTTTCTTTCTTCATTATCACCTGTACATTTGACAATTTAATCAGTTAGGAGGTGCTGTTATCCAGAGCAACTCACAGTGAGTACAGGGACATTCCCCCTGGAGCAACTTAGGGTAAAGTACCTTAATCAAGGACACAACAACATTTGGCAGAGTCAGGAATTGAACTGGCAACCTTCTGAGTACTAGTCTGACCCCCAACCACTGAGACATCTACGCCTGTATCTGTGTTATATTCAATATTCCATTATCTTAGAGGATGATTACATTTGTTTAGTTATGTATATATATGTATATGTTATATATATATATATATCAACAGTACAATGGGTGCATGCGTAGTTGAATAAACAACCATTTAGATATCAGACGAATTTGACTATTAAAACACAACTTAATAACTGTTTTAAGTTGGTGGTGCCACATTATTAATTTGTAAAGAACCAGATA
>JACXGM010000899.1:20350-39666 GCA_016801145.1 Umbra pygmaea
CAGTTGATAACACACAGGCCAAAACATAAACATAAATTCCGTCCCGGAACGTACTTTTCCAAAAGAAAAAATACTGACATTAGCATTGTTTTCAGAAAATATAGTATTTCAGCTTAACATGTTTCCTTAATATCTGATGAGGCATTGGCGTCATTTTTTGATATATTACAGTACATGTATTACATATAGCACCTTTAATGCCAAAATTAATAATTAATAGCAGTCAATAAATTCAATCAATCCATTTGCCAAACTCTTATAATGACATAGGATTTGGCAGACACGAGTGTATATGTTAATGCAAAAGATAAGTTGGGTGCAAAAAACATGCCCAACTTCGCATTGGAGGACTATACACATTGGACATTTCTGCAAATATAAGCATGTAAGGCAAGCAGTTTTAACATTTAATCAAACCACATTCCCATCTGCAATTACATTTCAGATATCCACAATAGCATTTCTACTAGTGAAAATGGTATTTCAAGATATCTAAAACTTGTCAAAACTAAATTCAAGATATCTAAAAATCCTTTAAAATTTTAAGTGGCTGTTTAAACATTTAATATCTATACTGAATATGTATTAATTTTAACTCTTCCTAGTCAAAATTAACCATTCAGATATCCAAAACGTCATTTTTACTAGTACAAACTACATCACGTTTCCCATTTATGTGTATAGGGCTTTCAATTTTAGACATCCAAAACGTCATTTTTAATAGTACTAACTACATCACGTTTCCTATTTGTGTGTATAGGGCTTTCAAATTCAGAAATCCTGTTAGCAGATGTCCACAATATATTTATGTATATCTGCAATTGTATTGTTTCTAGTCATAACTCTAATTGTAAATATCTTAAATTGTATTTTTTCTGGTAACAATACCGATTGTTGATATCCGTAATGATATTTTTATTAATCAGAATGTATTTTGGATAGTCAAAATTACATTATGGATGTCTGGAATGTTTTTTCTTTTTTGGAATCTAGCAACAATTTAATTGTACATATCTGAAATGGGAGTTCTTCTTACATATCTGTAATGTTCATTCGGGATAGGAAGAATGACGTTGGGTATATCTGAAATTGAAAGTCCCATACACAAGAATGGGAAACGTGACGTCATTTGTACTATAGAATGATGTTGTGGATCTCTGAAATGACAACTAGATGGGAATAAAGTCATTGTGGATATCTGAATTGTTCTTTTTCACTATGAATAATTGAATTAAGGATATCTGCAATACATTTCCAGTAGGAGTTGTGAGGCTAGTTAAACGAAGGCTACCGCTAAAAATATTTTTCAATATTATGCCTATTAGCCTACCAAGACTATTAGGCCTATTAGCCTACCAAGACTATTAGGCCTATTAGCCTACCAAAACTATTTTCATCTCCCGGGATTCCCTTTCATGAGGTGTACTAGGGGATTGTCCATTGGGTTGATTGACAGATATAGCTCCACCCTTTGGGTCCAAATTCAAGTCCATTACCTACTGAAGATCAACCCCCCAAGTCAGCGACATTCTTCGAGCAGCTGTTTCTTCGCAAGTCCTTGCAAGTAGTTTGGAAAATCGAGAAAAGTGATTATTTTGTTCTTCTTTAAAGTTGCCTCTATATTACTCGGCGATGAACGTAATACGGTCGGCCGGAAGAGCTATCATTAGAAAACCAAGTATCGCCAAACAGTCTTGGAATGCGGGAAAACATAAAAGTAAGATTTGTTTGATGAAAACTTCCTCTGATCTTCCTTCTCTCCTGTTCACAGACGCACTGTAGTGAGAATGAATCAGACAAACATTGTTTATTAGCTGAAACACGGCAAAGGATTTACAGATGTTTCAAATGATTCTGTTTGTCCGGAAAATGTAATGTTATTTTTGACGTTTTTCTCCCCTTAAACTTGTTACGTAAGAGTAGGCTAATTTAACCATGAAAATAGACTGCAGGGTATTCATCATAACAATGTGGAAAAATTGAGTATTTACGCTACGAACAAAACAAACATTTATCGTTGTTTCATATAAAATATAGTTTTTTATAAACGGAAAATGTATACATTTTTTTTCAATGCCGTCCTGAAGACATGTTTGCCATCAAGGGTTCTGATGTAGCTTTTTCTTTTTCTTTGGGTCATTTTTGGACAATATTGTTTGAGTATAGTAAAGAGAAACACGTGCTCACCCCAGAACTTAAAATGTTACACACCCTTGATAATAACCATATTTATCTCACATGCAGTAACCTAATTGCATGTCTTGTTTAAGAATACATTACCACTCTGTACTTAACTTCGTGTGTACCATGACCCTAATAGTTGGGATTTTGCCGAGTAGCTACATAAAAATCTGTACTTAATCTCTACTTATCCCATGTTTAGGCCTAATTGATAGGGTTATACGGTTGTTGAATGTCACGGACAGCATAAACCCTTGTCCATTAGAATTACCTCTCACATTTTGGAATCCTGTTTAGTGGCCGTTTTCGTATGTACTATAATGCTTTCCGTTTCTTGCACTATGAGGCAAGTGGCAACCTGTTCCCATAGTGATGGGCGAAACGAGGCTTTCCGAAACAGAATTTGAGTATGTGTACTACATATGTACTTTTTGCAGTTGCTATGTGGTCTTTGAGTTTGAGTCCTTGGAGGGTCCAAACTAGCTGCATTCTAGTATAATAAAAACTTAATTAGTTTAGGATTGTTTTCCCCACAACTTATCTTAATACTAGTGATGGGCAAAACGTATGGAGGACGGAAAGTGCCACAATTAAATAAATAAATACACCATTAAATAATTACTTAAATGTGTCATTAATTTATTAAAATTTGAATTAAGTACATAAATGTGTTATTAAATGAGTCATTAAGTCAAATACCGATACATTTTATGTAAAATACACACACATTTTTCACTATTTACATTTACATTACATGGTCCTGTGTTGCAGTGTTATATGAATTACTTAAAACTGTCAAACTGACCCATCAAACTCAGTGGGTGGGGCTAACGCAAATCTAGTTTGATCCATTGCTTTGGTCTGAAGTAGAGTACCTGGATAGATGGGGGTAGTGATGGTCAAAACGAGGCATTGAAAACAATTGAGACAATTGAAACATTTGATTCTAGGCGTCATGAAACATTTCGAAACCTTTACTTGACAGGAACAGACAGACGGATTTATACAGAATGTCAAAGATATATAAATATACATCTAATAATAATAATAATAATAATAATAAACATCTGATGTCGTTGGTCCTTCTTGTGTTTGATGGCTCAATTTCTCAATACTCTCACGCATTCAAAATGTTCATTCTTGATGCCTCATTTTATACCCGATACGTCAGTGTCTTTTGACAAGTTCGACACCAGTACCGTTCAATGTCACATGACAAAGTGTTTTCGACACACTTTGTCATTAGACCCAAAGTGTTTTTGAAACGTGTCTCGATACGTTGTTCCGATGCACTGATGTGTCGAAAACATCAAGAGAGTTTCGACACTTGAGTGTCGAGTGCACATCACTAGCTCCGGGCAACTTGTAGACATTTTATCCTGCACCTCGCACAGCGTCTCAACATTGAGGGCTAGCAGGACCGAGTTCTCCTTGATTTTTAGCCGTTGCAATTAAAGTTCTGTTTAACAGAGTATCTAAACCAACGTAGGCTGAATAGCGCCACCCCGTGTATTAGAATGTGTTCAGTAGCTCTGCATCTATCCATTATCTCAAATTGATTTGTCTTGGCTTGATGCAAAGGGTAACCAATCAGGTGTTCCGCCTACCAACTTTTGATGGGTCAGTTTGACAGTTAAGTAATTCATGAAGCACTGCAACGCAGGACCATGTAATGTAAATACTGAAATAATTATATATGTATTGTACATGAAATCAATCTGTATTTGAATTAATTACTCTTTTAATAACACATTTGTATTTAATTCTGATTTAAATTAATTAATGACATAAAAGTAATTATTTAATGGTATAATTATTTATTTAATTGTGGCACTTTCAGTCCTCCATAAAAACAAGGCTTTCCAAGACATGAGACAATTGAAACATTTGTGTCAAAGCTTTTAAAACGCTCGAAGCCTCAACCTTTACTCGACAGTGACGTCTGCTGGTATCTTCAATTACGGCACACAACAGTGTTATTAAGGTAAAATCACAGAGTGAGCATCCGGTTTGGCAAATTGATACAAATGAGGAAGTGCCTTAAACCTCCAGTCTATCTGAATTCCAGCTGGGGGCGATATGCCTGGTTGCAAAAGAGCTCGGTTTCTGTAATAGTCTATGAGAATGAGAGACATAATATACTTGATTATTACTGAAGTATTTTCATAATGTGTATATGATCAAAATCGCTAGATTTAAGCGTTCTGCAATTTATCATGATATTTAAAAAACAAATATGGTCTCATTGATTTTAAAATTGGCGATAAAGCAAATGTGCGTTTAGGGTGTGTAATTTGTCTGTAATATTTACAACACAGCATTGCAGCATACTGTGGTAAAATTTACCTGAAATTAGGTTTGAGTAATGGCAGGTTGCCGCCTGATATTCATATTGATGGGCTGCTTTAGCTAGCTATTCACTGTATCATACCTAATAGTCATATTGATGGGCTGCTATAGTTAGCTATTCACTGTATCATACCTAATAGTCATATTGATGTGCTGCTTTAGCTAGCTATTCACTGTATCATACCTAATAGTCATATTGATGGGCTGCTTTAGCTAGCTATTCACTGTATCATACCTTGAAACAGCGCCGTTATCTTGTTTACTTATGTACGGTCAGATAATGCAAAATGTTATACATTTATATTTAGTAAATGGCTGTTTTTTATTAAGTATACCTTTGTTGTACTATTGCACACAGGCTTATACTTCAATACATTAGATAAAACACATGCTTTTCATATATTTATATCAATACACAGTAAAAGAGTAGCTACATATAGTGAAATGCACTTAACGTACGGTACTAGGTGTTAAATCATCATATACTAAACTTCATGCAATTTGAAACGTAGGTGCAGTTTTTCCCAACTCAACACAGTCTAAGTGAAACCATTAACAGGACTAGTGTACCTTTGTTACTTTTTATTGTGTCAGCCAAAATAATGATAAAGATTTGTGTTCTCTGGTAGTTTGCAGCATTAACTGAAGTGTTTTTTGTTTTGTTTTTAGGCATGGACATTCCTGTAAACAAATGAGCAATAGGCATGCACCGCCCGCTCAGAGAAGGGGGTCAGAATTTTTGGCTTCCCTGCAGAAAGTGAGAGAAGGAAGAAATGGTTCATCGAAGTTAGCAGGAGTAATTTGACTCACAGGAGATGCCAACAACAAGAAATTATGCGATTTGGTAGTGATGTGAGGATATTGTATTCGGTAGCAGTTATAAAAATGTAAAACGTCAAATATGGTGCAATTAACAACTACAAAATATGATCTTATATGGTATGTTCTTGGGTTATTTTTAACATTACTATTACATTTGAATTTTTGTTTGAATTCTTGTTTTAAAGTAATTGACTTCGACAGTAGTCTGATCATTTTAAAAAACAGAATATGCTAAAGTGTTAACTGTTGACGTTAGCTAGTTTTCCTCAAACATTTAAATTCATTACTAACTTACCCTCAATAACGTCAGCTAAAATGTGTGTGTAACGCAAGTAACATTATTCTCTATGGCGACACGGGTAGTAGCTCAGTTTGTTTGGAACTTTTGAGGGTTTTCATGATTCGCCATTGCTGTAAAAGAACCTTACTGGTGAAGTGATCGGAGATGACGCAACTCTCTCGATGGCTCTAGGTTAGACCGAGGGGGTAGGCTTGGGCCCGGAAGTTGAAACAGCCCTGGGTGGATTCTGATGCTACCTGGCTATCACCTCACGTTAGCATTCCATAGACTCGCATTCTTTTTAGGGTCAATTTACATCTGAAGCTTTTAAACACTCTATTATATTCTAAAGAAACTGGACAATGTTTTAAAATGCTCCATTACCTTGTATCTCACGTTATGGCCCCGTATCAGCTTTTTTTGTGAAAATATGCTAACTATTGTGTCATAACCACACAACTTGCTGTCGAACAGTAATTACTGTATAGTCCAGGAGAAGCTTGCAGGCAATCGAGGGATGTGGAGGCATACAGTTAAGAGAGAAGCCCATAGAGAGTCCATGAAAAGCATCAGAACAAAATATTTCAGCAACATTTTGATAGATTGGAAATAATTCTTACTCATGCTCTTCGTCTCTGCAAGAGGCAAGATTCGAAATGATTCAGATTTCACTCGGCAAGGCTACGAGAAGAATTACACTTCACATCTACGTCATCACGCTCAGCTTGAGGCTGCGCAGTAAGCTAGGCTACCACCGAAAAAGGGCTTCTAATTTGCTTCACTTGCTCTCCATGGGAATGAATGGCGTCTGTTCGTCCATTTATTTATACTGTCTATGGGTTAGACAGACACGTCTGTGGCCAGACTGAACGATTCACGTCCTTCATCACAAACTGCATAGTTTCAAAACATTGGTTGATAATTGTAATTTGTCAACACTGTGGGTTATTGAATGAATTAACTGTTTGAGACAAACTCTTTCCTAACGTAAGGTCATACAATCATCTTTATTTGGAGTGTTTCCAAACATCAAACTTGTGTGAACTTCTCTGAGACTGGGAATCGAACTCTTCACAAACAAAAGTGTTCCTAAAGTGTGAAATTGCTATTGTGCTTTTGGAAATGGCTACATTTGAGTAAGTGGATTTGAGGCACGACCCGTGCATTTCTGGCCCAGTAGACCAATGGGTCTCCCGCTCTTAACAGGTATGCATCTGCTAGGTACCGTTGAACTTCAACCATAGCATTGGCACTATCACTCCTGCTATTCTCCTGGGGCATGTGATAACAAAGCAAGATTTGGGGTTAGCGAGGTAACGTCAGGTTTAACCCTGGGTTTTCAGTATCACGACGATGGGTCACCTGTTACATCGCCATGGTAACTTATGCTGCAAACCTAACCTGCTCCGGTGTGTTGATAACATCGACAGTTTCGACACTTGAGTGTCTGTCGAGCGGTCCATCATTAGTTTCCCACCGGGATGCAGAATGTGTAGTGAATATTCTCTTGATGGTGGACTAAGAAGTGTTCCTGTAGCAGTTCCGTCATTGGTCACACCACTGGCAAAGTCACCTTGGATTACTTTTTTGTTTATTTTCTTTTGAAACACCACAGGCTCACTTCTCCTTTTCTGCTCGCTAAATGTCTACACTGGATTCTGTCTACACACATTTTTGGAGCTTGATTGATTTGTAACAGGTCAACAAATCAATCTCATTTCTTGGAAGAACAGTGTATTTAGCATAGTTATTCAACATAAAATTCACACGAGTTAATTTAACCATATTATTTCCAGGTCTCTAACCAAATACCTTTTTTAAACAGTGAAACAACTCTCTGCTTTGAACTCCTGTTTATTCTAACTTTTCAGTTACTCTTTTTAAATGTATACCAGGTTCTGTGAAATCAATATTAGTGGAACCCCATTCATGTTAGTTTTGAGTTCTGTGACTTCAATAACACTATTGCCACTCCTAAAGGTTTATGGTGTACTGTACTTAGAAGTGTTCTGAGAATTCCCTGTTATTGTTTGTTTAGTCATTAATGCCTACCTCAAAGTCACTATTCTGATAGTTGATGCAGTGCTGTTTCCTGTTGCCGTGGAAATGTTTGTTTACTGTGTGTGTGGCAGGTAAATCCTCTGTTGTTCCACATTCTAAACATCACATTCTAAGAGTCGACCTATAGTTGACCCCAGCAATTGGTTGATTCTTAGAATATGTGAAGTACAGAATGTGGATCACAGAATCTTTGACTACTGCACTCACTGCTGTTAAAGTTTGTAATCACCCAGAAATGTTAATGATTTGATAGAAATTCAAAACCTTCACCAGTATAGTGTTGCTCATAACTTTGAAAACCCTGGCAGAAATAGTGAAATGTCTGCATTATATTTTTGAATATGACCCTTCATGCAAAATATCTGACTGCTCATATGAAGACATTAATTATCACAGAGTTGTTTGGCTCCTTTGTAAACCATACTGATAACAGAAATCACCCAAATGACCCTGATCAATAGTTTACCCTTGAATGTTTGGCCTTGTTACAGACACAAGGTTACACACAGAGCATTTTAAATTGCAATTCGTGTCCGTGTATAAATAGTCAGAGTTTTTTAGCTCTCACATGGATGCACTAAGCAGGCTAGATACTGAGCCATGGGGAGCAGAAAAGAACCATCAAAAGACCTGCGTAATAAGGTACTGGAACTGCATAATGTTGGAAAAAGATAGAGATATCCAAAACCTTGTAAATGTCAGTGAGTACTGTTCAATAACTTATTAAGAAGTGGAAGATTAGGGGATCTCTTGATACCAAGCCAATGTCCGGTAGACCAAGAAAGATTTCAGCCAATACGACGATACTTGAACAGAAATTAGCTGCATGGTCGAGTTTCCAGAAAGAAGCCTTTACTGCGCCCGGTTAAAATATGCCCGACAACACCTTAACACGCCTTACAGCTTCCGGCACACTAATTTGTAGACTACAATAGAGTACTATGTTTGGATAGGGGTTAACAAGGCCTATAGTGGAAAGAATACCATCCCTAATGTAAAGTATGGTGGTGGCTCACTGATGTTTTGGGGGTGTCTGAGCGCCAAAGGCACGGGAAACCTTGTGAAAATTGATGGCAAGATGAATGCAGCATGTTATCAGACAATACTGTTAGACAGTTTGCATTCTGCTGCATAAATGCTGTGCATGGGACGCTCTTGGGCTTTCCAGCATGACAATGACCCTAAGCACAAGGCCAAGTTGACCCAGTGGTTACAACAGAAAGTGAAGGTTCTGGAGTTGCCATCAGTCTCCTGACATTTAATATAATGATGCCACTCTGGGGAGATCACAAATGTGCAGTTCATGCAAGATGACCAAAGACATTGCATGACCTGGAGGCATTTTGCCAAGACGAATGGCAACTATACCACCTGCAAGAATGTGTGGCCTCATAGACAATTATCACAAACGACGGCATGCTGTCATTGCTGCTAAAGGGGGTAATACACCGTATTGAGAAATGAGGGTATACAGACTTTTGAACAGGGGTCATTTCATTATTTTCTTTTATGCCATGTTTTGTTTTATGATTGTGCCATTCTGTTATGACCTACAGTTGAGCAACTTCCTGTGAGCTTTATCCCACCAAAATGCTACCTGACCAGCATTTGGGCGCCAGATGGCTCAGTAGTCAGACGTGTAGTCGGAAGGTTGCCGGCTCAATTCCTGACCGTGCCAAATGTAGTTGTTCTTGTTAGGGACGCGGACGGGGACAAATGAGATTCTTTCCCATATTTTGTTTTTGCACAGTCATGTTCTTTTAGCGGGAGGCCCTAAATGTGGAGTTGTGGGCCTGAGGATTCCTGTCAGCCTCCCTGGTCCTTGGGCAAGGCACCTAACCCTATGCTGCACAAGGGGGAATGTCCCTGTACTCAGTATATGTGAATGGGGCCTCAAATCTCCAATTACAAGTACATGTTCCACGATCGAGCGTAACATAACCATACAAAAATCCTATGTATTTGAGCTTTAAATGACCCTGACAGTTTATTGCCATGGGAACACTATTAATGATTACTTTTGTTACATGGGTCTCTGGGTTTGCCCCCCCCCTTCACACCCACATTACCTTCACCTATCAGCGATAACCTCAGTCTATGACCCCATTTCCCTAACATTTAGTCAGTCTGTCAGTCTACGACCTGCCGTATGGAGGTCTAACCCTATGAACACAGAATGAATTAGATAGGAGGACCGTTAATGGTTTGAAGGAAAATAGGCTTCTCCATAACATTAAAATTATTTTATTTCTATTTTGTTGTAAAATCATACTCTCATTACATGTTCTGTACTTGCTTTAACCTACCTGAACAAATACATTCTAAGGTAAACTCCTGTTACTCACACAGACACACACATTTTCTCACTGACTCATGTACAGTATAGACAAAGACAGAGCTTAGCTATGAAATGTAACTGCACATTTCCTGTGTGTGAGTTAGCCTGACTGTTTCACCTGGTGATGGAAATGTCAACGAGGACAGGAAGGAAACATCACTGAACTTGTGTGTGGGTTGTGTAGCTGTTGTGGCCTGTTTGTGTTTATGTTGGGCCTCTTTAAATAAATATTGTTTGTATGTAAAATTAGCAAATAGCAATCTATCTGCAAACCAAATTCGCTAGTAAGTAACTAAGCAATTATACTCGTTTACTACTATCAAGTAAATTGACAATGACTGTTACCATTGCCAAAGCATTTTATATCTGACTTATATATTACAAGAGACTTTATTTGTACTATTACCATATGTCAATGTACTCTTTGCTAACCTTTTTTTTTTAATTTTTAGTCACTTGCTATACTCAACTGATGATGCTCTGACTTCTTCAAGACCGTGTGTGAGTGTGGACGAGTATATCTGACTGGCGGAATGATTGGCCAATGAGAATGTAGATGTCTGAGTGTCTGCTGGTTTATTGGCCAGTCAGTAACTAGCGTTTTCCCTGGGAGCAGTGACAGGCAGCGTGTCAGAAGAATTAAATATTTTCTGTTCATCCCAAGGGCACATCAGTCACTGGCTGAAATACTTGTGATCTTTAGCGGGGAATTAAGGCCAAACAATGGGTCATCGGTGGCAATCGCTGTCGTGAAATTCCTACCCTGGATACAGGTCAACTGTTTCATTTCTGTTAATATGAATTTGCTCTTGGATGTTCAAATGTCATAAAATTCTCAGTTTGGTTTTTGAGTTTTCGTACCTTCTATTCCCTTGCCTTGTCCTCCTGTTCTGGTCCCTCTTCGACCTTTAATGAACTCTGATGGTCAGAACAGATAAGAAACGAGGGAGAGGCCTTTAAATTGTGCTCTGAAGCACTTCACTGTGTGCTTGTATTTTTCTGCCCCTCATTCTCTTCTCTCACTTTTTTTTTGTGGCACTGAGGAAAACCTTATAGGTACATAGGAAGTGATCTCTAAGATTGGATTTACACATTTCCACTGGTGTTCTATTGTTTCAATGCAAGTTGGGTTTTTTCCTTGTGTTTTCAGGAAATACTGTCTTATCCTAGATCTGCATATCAGACATACTGTAAGCAGGGGGCATCTGTGTTCTCAGAGTTCAGAGGAACTCATTGAAGCCCTTTTTTTCCATTACAGGACGTACCGCACATATTACGGTACAGGTCGTGTACCCTATCTATACCCTATAACAGTGGTCCTCAAACCCTTCCATGGAGGGCCTAGTGTATGCAGGTTTTTGCTTTTACCTTGTAAAAGCCCGATTGAGTAGCTCACTAATTGGTTAGTGTCTCCCCTCACCTGGCAGTCTAGGTCCTAATTATGCTCTAATTGAAGGGAAAGACAAAAACCAGCATACACTAGGCCCTCCATGGAAGGGTTTGAGGACCACTGCCCTATAACCTTCTGGAGAGCGTACCATACTGGAATTTAATTTATGCATTTCATTGAGGATTCTAGATAAAAATTCCTTATGCGTTACATAAAAATGCGATAGGTAAAATTTTTATATTTTCCCATTTCAACAGAAATTATGTCCATCACAGCTGATGATAATTATCATTAATTTAAGGTGTTGCATTTGTGTGTAACAAAACACTACATAGTGTAGGAAAACCATTATCTTATACGAATCGCATTTTTCATATTTTTTACATCAAGAAACAGCTTTTATAGGCGGGTAGCTGTGAGAGGAATTAGCCTTCTCACCAGCGAAATTAAGCTAAATTATGTCTCTATGCAGCAGTTGTTTGAATCAGACTTGCAATTTGCCTGTTTTATTTATTTATTTTCTGTCAAATGAGGCATACAGTTGTTTTCCTCCTATATACATGTTATATAGTAATGCAAATTCTCTCCCCCTGTCATTCACAAACAATTAATGTGTTGATTAGTTGTGAAAACGCATCCGAGTGTCCTCTGCCAGTCCATGTCGACATGGAGCAATGCAGTGGACTTTAGATGTGGTCAATGGAATAGGCTGTTAATACACTTCAGCCGCTGCTATTACAGGCCAGCTGTTCTCAAGTGGAAATGTTTACCTGTTTGTTCAGTTTATTTTATTTCCTGACTTATTTTTCCTTTTGTATTCATGTTTTCCATACATTAGCCTGCGTATATTTAGTTTACACACCATCATTGATGCAGCAGCAAAATCCAAACAATATTTCAGACAAATTTGTTAATTTACATCAGAAATCAATTGTTCCAATTGGCCAATTAGAAAGGGGGATCTGCCGATCACCTGTTTTGAGGATTATCTGATTCTGATTGATTGGTACAATTCTGTATCAATCATCATCATATACAGCATTTTGACCTATTTCTGAATCATGGTTAAATATAACATCTAAGCTCAAATGTTGACACTGACCTGGTTGGGAATTCAACACCACAACCTGATATTTGGGCGATGTAATGTCTGCATATTTAATTGGTAAACTTTAGCCGTCTCTGTCTCTCCAGAGCTCCCAGAGAACTGGACTGACACGAGGGAGACTGTGGTAGATGGCATGACCTTTAACCTTCGCCACCTTGGCATGACCCTGGTGGATCAGCCAAAAGGAGAGGAGCTGTCTGCAACCGCTGTCAAAAGGATTGTTGCTACGGTGAGCAGTTACAGATGTGGTACAGGAAGCAGGAACCACTGACTTGTGACAATGGTTGGGGGGGTGTAGGGCTGCTCGATTATGGAAAAAATCATAATCACGATTATTTTAGTCAATATTGAAATCACGATTATTTAAATCGATTACTCATTGATTTTGGAAATTTGCATTTGTTGATTTTGAAAAACAGTGAAAATATTCTGACGTCAGGAGCGGGTGCATTTTTCTTACTTTTTTGAGGGTGACCAGCACACAGTTCGTTTGAATATTTGGATTTGATTAGACAGCAATGTCTTTCAATTATATTTGCAAATAAGTTATTTATATTTATTATATTATTTATTTTATATATATATATAAATTAACACTTCCAAACGTATCTTATTTTCTATTTTGCCGGCAGGTTTTACATGTGTGCACGATCACTGTGCTTAAGTCTGCTGTAGAATCGCAAACAGCAGTTCAAACAAACTACTGAAAAAAAGTAACACGAAGCCTGGCTCTTCAGTCGGTAGAATAATTGTTCAAAAGTAATACATGGCTGTACACTACACCTGTGCTAATGAAACCAAGAACGAGAACGTGATTAACTGCTAAACGTTGTTGCTTCAGTACTGATATGCGCAATCTAATACTAAAGAAAAATGTTTCAGTAACCAATGCTGCAAGGACACGAATAAAATATCATAAACAAGACTCAAATAGACAAAGCTGATAACCTAACTAACAAAGTACCTGCGTTGCTGTGAGGTAAATTCATGGAGCTGCTGCAATCACCTGTAATTTATAATAAAAGTAAATGTAATAATAAAAAAAATGTAGCCCATAGATCAATACTCTGCTTTTGTTGCCACTTCTGCACAGCATTTATCATAAAGCACACAGAGCAACTCTGTTAAAGTGGTGGCGAGATGGCAAATTATAACAATTGTCCAAAGTATGCAACAACATTCTAGAGCGGTCGTTCTCAACTGTGCTAATGGGGCACACATCTTTGGCTAAAAGTATGCAACGGCATGTGTTATTTTCTTGTGCCTGCGCGCACGATGGATTTGGAGTCACACTGTAAAATGCGTCTTTAATAGACGACTGAGTGAGTTTCGGTTTCAGGAGGGACAAAAGTGCGCTTGTGAGTGTCATTCGAACACAAGAGAAAGGTAAAGAGTTCTTAGAAAATGCAATGTACAAAATAATCATTTTTTTCCTCAATTACACTGTTTTTGTGATCGTTAGGAGCTGAAATTGAAATTGCGATCAAAATCCGATGAATTGCACAGCCCTAGGGGGGTGGGCCTCTCATTATCGTTTTCATTAGTGAAGATTATATAAAAATGTCAACAACAAATTATGTTTTTGATTTGTTAGTACACGTTGATTTTCAAAGTCAATTATCATTCTCATTTGTTTTGCATTATATAGCTGCATCAGTGTTTTCAAAGCATTCTGTTATGGTACTTTTAGTAATGCGTATGCTTTTTATCATTCTTCATGCACTATTCTTACCTGCCTATTTCATTTGTTAGAATGTGATGAATCTTTACCTCTTTGTTCTAGGCTAAAGCCAGTGATGAATCTTGTCTTTTTTACCTCTTTGTTCTAGGCTAAAGCCAGTGGGAAGAAGCCACGGAAGGTGTCTTTAAAGGTGTCTCCTCAGGGTATAATGCTGTATGACAGCTTGACCAATCAGCTCCTGGACAACATCTCCATATACAGGTGTGTGCTCGCGCGTGTGTTCGCGCGCGCGTGCTCGCGCGCGTGTGTGTGCGCTCGCGCGTATGTGTGTTACCTCTGCTAAAATGAAGGCTTTGGAATGCATGGTTCAGATGCATGAAGTCACACTGGTTTGTTCCTAAATATGTCTTTAAATATGATTTCCTGCTTTGCTTCCTAACCCAGTGGTTTCCAAATGCTCTACAGTCCTGTATCCCATCAGACATTTAACATCCAGTTGCGTACCCCCTCCACCAGGGACAGTGACCCCCCCTTACCTATAATTTTGCTCTATATATAGCCCTTGGCGTATCAAGCTGTATTCACCATCAGCTCACACACAAAGTGAAATTACTCACCGCAGATTCATGAGAAGAGTGTAGACTGAAATGTTTGGTTTGGTTGTAATAAGGGTTTGTTAGAGCGAGAACACGATCTCACTCATGTAGCTGTGGTCAGAAATGGCGTAACCGCACAAGTTATCACGGCAAAATACTCTGCGCACTGCCTGATCCAGAAATCTGACAGTGGCTTCTGATTTAAATTAGATTTTCACAGAACCACTACTCGTAATTTCAATGAGGCTCTCTTGTTTACATTTAGGCAACTGCAGGCTGTGCAGAAAATTAATGATGACTCTACAGTAGATGTACGTTTTCCATCATGGGGAAGTTGCAAAGTATATAGATAGAAATATTCATGGACATGCATACCTTCAATATAGTCAATTAAAACATACATTTCTCATTGTAGCCAAAACAGTGAATTGACTTAATAGAACTAATACATCCAACATTATCAAACATATTAATCTGGTATCTGTTATTATTTATCCAGACATTACATGGTGATTATTTTTGAAAGTGGGACTCTGCTATTAATATAGGAACACATCACTAAAATGTATAGGCCAGTTTAAATATTAAAAATACATGTTGAACCACATTTTATTTTGCATACCCCCAAACATCAGTACCCCATTTGGGGAATAGCTGTTCTAGGACATCAAACTTTTACCCTGAACTGTGACTTATGTTGTGACCTCCATCTTTTTTTGTTGCCTTGAAATTTCACCATTGATTATAATCCTCGTAGGATATCCTACTGCACAGCGGACAAGCTGCATGACAAGGTGTTTGCCTACATCTCCCAGAACACCCTTAATGGAACACTGGAGTGCCACGCCTACCTCTGCTCTAAGAGGAAAGTGGTGAGTTGAACCTCCATTTTACGAGAGTTCCCAACGTCTTTCTGCCTGTTGCATTCTCGCGTTCTGTTTTTAATGTCCCCAGGGGAAACTTTACAAGGTTGCACTGTGTGCGGCTTCCTGTGTTGCTTAGACTCTGAAGGGCATTTCTCCTCAGTCCTGCCAGGCCTCAGTCCCACTGCCGTCTCCCCTTTAACCCAACACTCCCTGTGTGAGGTGCTCTATGCGCAGATATGCCACATCTGTGGAGTTCTGATTACATCAAAGGGTATTGTTTCTCTAGCTAAAGGGTTAGCTTCACTGACAATAGCTGGAATGTTGATGTTAATAAATGGCATTGTTACATATTTTAAATGTATGTGAGCTTTCTTCAGACCTAAGTGGACTATACAGTAGACAAGTGTTTTATTAGCCTTTAGCTAATGACTAACGAACGCCAATGAAATGTGATGTGGCGCTTTTTAGCACGCTAACGGCTTCTGCGTGGCGTGTTTCCCTACAGGCCAAGGCTGTGACTCTGACTGTGGCGCAGGCCTTCAAAGTGGCTTTTGAGTTCTGGCAGATGGCCAAAGAAGGTAGTTACACGTCCCTTTACACACAACCCTGGAGAAGGTGACATCACACACACCCTTGTCTGTCTGTGTGGGGGGGTTAGACGAGCCTGCCAGCTCTCCCCTCACTACCCGGCCTTCTGATATAAAGAATCGATCAGAGTAAAGATGCTCCTAACACATTAGATTCAAGGTGGTATGAAGTAGCACCTAGATAACTGATCTTGGATCTGTTTGGGATTTTCACCACTATTGGTTATTCTTTGGTTTTGGAGAGATTGAGCTGATTCTAGATCTGTTCCTGGAGTAAATGTTTTTCTAGAACTTTATGCTGGAGTTAGATTTGACTGCTCCAGTAACTGTCAACAAACCAACAGGGTGTCAGCCGCGGTCGGTGGATCTTAATTGGGGATGCCGGGCTCGCATTACCGTCCGGACTGGGGGGAACGGTATCACACAATGGGTTTGATGCGCTATAAACCGTTCCATTCAATCCTGTCCCAAACTAAATGCAAGCACGGCATCCCCAATTAAGATTGACCGACCGCGGCAGCTGTATGTTGAATATAGTTTTACCGTATTTGTGTCTGTCTGTTCTGACTGTTACTGTATTCATGTGTGATGATTTACTATATTTGCGTTTCTGTGATTACTGTATTTGCGTCTGTGTGATGACTTGCTGTGTTGGTGTTTTGCGGATAACAAGAGAAGAGAGTGCAGTCAGGCTCATCTGGTGAAGCAGCCAGCAGTTATCAGTCAGAGAAATCCAACAGCCAGGCGAGCCTTAAAGGAGATGGTAAGAGGTCTGACCCTCAATACACATTAATACAATGTGAAGTACTTATCAAAATGATATTTATATTTGGTTGTATTAGACATAGTAATGATGTTAGTGATTAAATCTGAAATTAATTTCTCTGAACTTCTGTCCTTCACCTGCTGTACGCGAGTCATTTATTTCTGTAGGGTTTTCAGCTCTTTACTGGTTATTAGCAGTGCCGGCCCGAGCCTTTTGGGGGCCCTAAGCAGAATTTGATTTGGGGGCTCCCTCCTAACACGCGGAGTCACCTGTGCACTCGATTGAGGGCCCCATGGTGGCCAGGGGACCCCAAGCAGCCGCTTAGTTTGCTTATGCCTCAGGCCGGCCCTGGTTATTAGGGTCTGTGTTTTTAAAGGGGAACAAAATTATATCATTTATTTATGTTCCTAAGTCACCTGAAGTAATTATTTGACTGACTGTCTCATCAGTCAGCTCTCTCACTCAGGGATAACAGGGTTGAGTAGCGCGAGTGGTACATGAATGGGTTATATGGCTCTGTACATACTAATGCGCTGTATATATAGTCATATGTTCTTTGTCAGCATTTAGTTTTTTTTCAATTTGAACGCGACCTCTCAGCCGACTGAAATCAGGAAGAAGCGCACAATCTGGCTTTGTTGGCAGTGATTGCAAATACGGCAAATTATCATTATTTCACAAAGTTGTATCAAGCGCATTCATGTGGACAGCACCATGTAACTTTATTCTGTAGAACTCATGCTAGCTCTACCCTGCTTTCCCTGGATGATGAGAGCTGACTGAGGGAGACAGTCAAATAATTACTTCAAACGATTTAGGAAAATAGGCAAAGTATAGAACTTTGTCATTTCTCCCCTTTAAGATTTCTGCATCAAACCAGAGTTTGATTTGATTGTTTTGACATCCATAGATATTGCCACGGGTAACCTATTGGACCTGGGTGAACTGAGTCACGTTGCTCTCGTGTTGGAAACCAACGGCAACGAGGAACTCAACGGAAACAAGGACTTCCAGGGGGAGAACCACACTGCTCCCGAGAACAACGATAATAACAACACTCTCTGGGTATGTTTCAAAATGGCTTCTCACCTTTATCACTAGTTATTTTCTATGGCTCGCAATATTTCCTGGACAAGAACTTGCTGTTTTTTCTTAAAGTTTTTGTTCTTGTCTCCTGCAGGAAATTGAGGAGGACCTGGATGTGGCGTTTTCAAGGTAAAGGGTTAGTCGTCAGTGCGTCTGTCAAATTAACCTCTTGTACATGTTCTTACTACTTTTATACTCCTCAATCACTCCTTTACTCCTTTATTACTTTATCACTTCTGTTACAATTTTTGCTTCTTTATTGCAAATACCTTTGCGACCTCAGAAATAAGTGCCCTAATGATTGACTGCAACATTAAGATGGTATGAACATAACTCAAATACCCCAGATCCCTTTTAGGCTTTAAAGCTCTAGACCAGTGTTTTTCAAATGGGGGTAAGTGTGCCCCTATGGGTACTTTGGAGTACTGCAGGTGGTACATTAAATATTTGCAAAAATGCTAATTTAAAAATGTCATGCATAATTCCTAAATTAATTATACTATGATGATGAATGAATTAAGTGATGGATTCTAAACATTTGAAATGTAGCATTTAAATGTTTTTGTTTAAAATAGGTTGTTGTTTAGTGAATCTATCACTGCCAAACGCTGTACTGTACCTCTTCATATAGACTTTCTACCAAAAATGTTTTGCGCTGGTCAGGGGGTACTTGGCGCTGGTCAGGGGGTCCTTGGCGCTGGTCAGGGGGTACTTGTTTTAAAAAGGCAATTCAAAGGGGGTACAATATTGAAAAAAGTTTGAAAAACACTGCTCTAGTGTGCCGGAGTTTGATGTAGTGTTCTGGGCTCTCAAATCTGGACCACACTGCTTGTCTCTGTCCATCCTCTCTGGCTCCCCCTACAGGCCTGTCTCACTAGCCTATACTGTCCTATCATTTAAAATAATAAATAATAACCTTGCCACCTCCCAAAAAAGACATTGTGAAAGGACATTGTGTCAAGATGCAATTGATTTTGCTATAGTTCAGTTTGTTTTCGCTCATTCCAAGTGAACCACACTGAAGATAACAGATTATATGCATGGGTATACAGTACAGTCATATGGTAAACAGAATGAATCGGCAGTGTTCTGAATGACAAAATGTCTTTTCAACAACATCTAAAGGCCTGTACCTAGTGGTTAGATCTTTTAAGGTTGAAATTGTATTTGATTGGGTTGTAACAGATTCTTTGTGTGCAATAGCA
>JACXGM010000899.1:46635-62522 GCA_016801145.1 Umbra pygmaea
TATGCAATGTTGCCCACCATCTCGTAGATGTATGCAATGTTGCCCACCATCTCGTAGATGTATGCAATGTTGCCCACCATCTCGTAGATGTATGCAATGTTGCCCACCATCTCGTAGATGTATGCAATGTTGCCCACCATCTCGTAGATGAGGAAGATTGATTACAGTGTTGATTGCGGTGTAAAAGTGTGTTTGCATTACGATGCCGTACGGGAATTTGGTCTGAATCCAGATTTACTATCGTGTTGTGCTACTCGTTCTATTGGGAACTCCAACTTCTGGTTGTACAACGGCACGGTGTCGCAACGCACAAGTTGGATAATTTGAACCATAGAAATGGAATGATTAGAAATGCCATTCCAATTCAAATCAATGTAGCAGAATGGTGTGAGCGGCAGACATTTTTATGGCAGACATTTCATTGCAAAGATCTAGGGGCCTACTTCCGCATTAAACTGATTTGCGTGTTGTCGCCGTGACAACTAACAAAAATCGCAATTTTGTTGTGTCTAATCGAATGAACATGCCAAGCAGCTCATTGGCCTTTCTATCCATTCTATTTCTAAGATTTGAATGTATGCGACACAGAGCGCACCGCTTCGCAAGCCCGCAAGGCAAACGGATCTTTGCGGGTTGCTCCATTGACAATGAATGATTTCCAGCGCAACGCAACGCATTCAACGTGTGCAGTGGACATCCCGCTTAACTGCTGTCTTTTGGATGGGACGTTAAACGGGTGTCCTGACTCTCTGTGGTCATAAAATATCCCATGGCACTTATCGTAAGAGTAGGGGTGTTAACCCTGGTGGCATGGCCAAATTCCCAACCAGGCTTCTCACTTCAATCATGGCCACCTAATAATCCCCGTCCTTCCTAATTGGCATATTCAACTACTCACCTCTCCACCTGATAGCTGATGTGTGGTGAGCGTTCTGGCGCAAAATGGCTGCCGTACATCACCCAAGTGGGTGCTACACATTGGTGGTGGATGTGGTGGGCTTTCCCCTTCACTGTGTAAAAGTGCTTTGGGTTCCTTGGAAGAAAAGCGCTATATAAGTTGAATGCATTATTATTATTATTATTATTACTTAAGCCTCCCCAGACATGCCATGTTTTTGTTTTAACCATAAACTAGCACACCTGATTCAATTAGTCAATACAGCTGCCACGGTCGGTCGATCTTAATTTGGGACGCCGTGCTCGCATTTAGGGGCGCATTGGGGGGCAGATGGCTCAGTGGGTAGGGAGTCAGACTTGTAATCAGAAGGTTGCCAGTTCGATTCCCGACTGAGCCAAATGTCGTTGTGTCCTTGGGCAAGACACTTTACCCTAATTGCTCCCAGGTCATTGCTGTAAATTAGAAATTGTTCTTAGTCAACTTACCTGGTTAAATAAAGGTTAAATAAAAAATAAAATAAACATTAAGCATTGGGTTAATTAATTGCAGGGATAAAACAAAAACATTGCCTGTCTAATGGGTCCCGAAGAGAGCCTTTATTTTCTAGAATGTATGTCGGGTGGAGCTTTGGTAAATTCAGTGAAAGGATATGTCTAATAAACTGAGTTGGTACTAGGTTGGGTTGAACCGAAATCATTCATGCACCACTGCTTACTCATAAAGTTTTAACTTGGCTCACATTCTTCAGGAAGAGGTCGAGCAACTGCAGGATATGCAACTGAAATCTGCTTAATAAATGAAAACGATTTAGTAATTCATGGCTGGAATAAATTAGCCAACCATGTTGTAGTATATGTGAGCAGCCATTTCTCATGATTGGAAAAAAAACATAAAATAAATCCATAACTTAATTTCTCTGTCAAGGTTAATTTCATTTGGTTCCCCGGTCGATAAAAGTGATATTTTGATGTATCTAATGCATGCCCAATGCACTCCATGTAGAACGAATTGAGTGACAGATGGTGAAGAGTAGCCACATTGGACATTCTGACAACAGAGCGGTGTTGATTCATGCTGACATAATGGAGAGATGGGAGAGCAGACAAAGGAGGTTTGGAGAGCTGAGGAATTAGGGATTGAGTAGAGGTTAAAGATTTAAAGGAGGACTGGAGTTAACAAATAGCTGAAAGTGTTCAAGCTCAGGGTCTGTGATGCGTTGCCTGATTCAATATTCACACACAGGCACAGAATTCTGACTTGTACTTGTTCAATATTAACGTTGTCCTCTCATCTGAAGCTTGACGATACATTCAGTGAAAGTACATTGGTTTATATCAATATTTTCCATTATCACTTGTTTGCAAGATTCATCAACTTGTAATGTTATTACAGTGGTGTAATGATATTTGTATGTGCAGTGGTGCGCTCGTGCTACATTAGTATGCTACGGTGCGCTGGTTTACGTCATTGTCAGTCTGAAGAGACCGAGCTGCAGTGAAGCTAATTTATGCTTTTGGTTCCGCTATGCACTCAGGGAGACGGTGGGGACGTTTTTTTATTGATACACCAACTGCCAGCGATGACCCACGCTGATAAAAGGTCATGGCTTGAAGGAATGATGTCACTCCAACTCAAAAGTGTTTTTCTCCATTGGTGGAAATATTGTACATCCTACAATGGCCCTGTACAATTGCAGGTGGTTTCAATAA
Source organism: Umbra pygmaea (assembly GCA_016801145.1). Lineage (NCBI taxonomy): Eukaryota > Metazoa > Chordata > Actinopteri > Esociformes > Umbridae > Umbra > Umbra pygmaea. The sequence goes on from JACXGM010000899.1 coordinate 49,243, forward strand.
AATCTGGATTTCAGAAACACACTGAGCTGAAGGTGGGAGCTTGTGTAGAGGGGCTTTTCCATGCAGGTACATCAGTTACCAGCATCTTGTCAGATGTGTTGTTTAAATATGGATGTGATGTCTGTGATATATGTGATTATTCTGTTGTTTTTGCTTTTATGTTTATTGAATGTTTGTGTTGAACACAAGCAAAAAAATACAAGAAATCATACAAAAAATATACCTAGTGTGCGTTTAAATACAGGAATCACAGAGGATGAAAGAGCAGAGATTTTTTTTCACCAAAAACAACAAAAAGAAGCAAAATAATTACCCATGACCTCAGCCATATCACCATGACAACATCTCACCATGTTTCTGTTTCTATTCTTTTCAAGACAAACAAAATAACATTTGGATAGAGTATAAGCACACTAGACAACAATGCACAAGCACTCAGATTGAAAATATTAATAATATTTATTGTTTAAATACATTTTAGACATTTAATGTATATTATTTTCATAGAAATAGTATAACTTCATGCTAGCCCTCATGATAGTTTCATCTTATGAACATCAAAATGCGTCACCACAGACTTGATGTGACCTTACTCTAGAACTTTTGTTAAAACCATTAATTGAAACGATTGGTCTGAATTAAATACCTGCTAACCTTTCTCTTAGGCCTAGCTAGCACAATTAGCCAAGACAGTTATGGGTAACCATTCAAGCCCCTCAAACCCTACAGTGTAGGGTTAGGGCCTACCCCATTTGTACTGGAGATCTGAGAGGGTTAGCCTGAGGGAAAGGTGGATCTATTACCAGATTGTTTACACCTGTCAAACCCATTCAGATCCCCTCAAATGCTTAAGGTGCAGGAGTGTATTTGGGACTGAGCCAATGACATCCGGTAACTAAATCCTTCAAAGACACTTAAATTCCTAGCCGCAGTTGGACACGATCCAACACTTTTTCATTAAACTTGTTTTATTCAAGTACACCTGCGTGCTCTGATAGCAAAATAACAATGTTATCGTCACCGGATAATTACCTCACAATGCAAGATGTATAGATATTTATGTTCAATTTGATTTCCCAGCGGGGTGAAAGTTTGTCCTTTGTTTGTACATTTATTTTAATTATGGTATTATATTTTTAAGGATCTGCAGTAAGATTTTATTACAATGGGCTGGCCTTTCTGCATTTCTTACAAAATTAAATAAAGACACGTTTAGAAGAATCTCTAATATATGTGACTTACTGGAACTGTTATGGTTAAGTATCTTGGTCAAGGGCACAGTGGCATATTTGTCACTTTTCTGAACTGGCAACTAGCCACTAGGCTAACTAGCATACAGAATTCTAGTGTGTGCAACACTTCAATTGACATTTTCTATTTTAACGACACAGCAATATGATGCTGATGGACATGAAAGGACATTTGTTAAGACTTTAAATAGTTGCATAATGGCCATATATCATTGCAATGATAATAGACCACAACAGTCAGTAAAACAAAGCTCCTGGGTCCAGACACTGAGCAAGAAGCTGTGACTATTTAGGACTTTAAATAGTTGCATAATGGCCATATATCATTGCAATGATAATAGACCACAACAGTCAGTAACACAAAGCTCTTGGGTCCAGATACTGAGCAAGAACCTGTGACTATTTAGGACTTTAAATAGTTGCATAATGGCCATATATCATTGCAATGATAATAGACCACAACAGTCAGTAAAACAAAGCTCCTGGGTCCAGATACTGAGCAAGAACCTGTGACTATTTGACAAAATTATCTGACAAGACTATTTTAAAAGACTATATGAAAAAGCTATTTTGCAAGACTTTTTGGCAACACTATTTGACATCACTAACTTACAAGACCACGTGAGTCAGAGCTGAATACAAATGTGCGTGTAATACAGTTCTCCTACTTTATTCAAAGTATATGATTTCGTAGTCATGTAAGCACAAAGTCATTAAGTTGTAAATTGTGTCTGATGACACCACATTGGTTGTCAAGTCAAACAGGCATTCTGCAAAGATATTATTGGCACACATGCACATAGATGTTTTAAATTAAATACATTGTAAATTAAATATGTTATATATTAAAACATGCAATTGAAAGGTTTACCAATATTACTTTAGGGTTTAATTTGTTTTACCCATGATTTCAACATGATAGTATTACTTAAAAGACGTTAGCTTTTTCGCCATCAAACTAGCATGTAGGATTAACTGCTTTGCTCAAGGACAGAATAAGCTACGTTTTATCTTGCTGGCTCTGGGATTGGATCTAGCAACCTTCCAGTAACTGTTCTGTTATTCTAAAACAAATAAACTACACTGCTACCCTGAAATGTAGTACATAGTAATGGTAATGGTAAATGGACTGCATTTATATAGCGCTTTTTCTGACCAACAATGGCCACCAAAGCGCTTTACATTGCCTCACACTCACTCACTCATAGTAGACATACAAGAAATAGAAATTAATACTCTAAACATCAGTGTCAACTTATCTGGTCAAGTATTGTTAAGAAAAAGATGCCTGATTGATGTTTAGCTATGATCTTAGCATTATTTCTAATCTTGCCATGTTGGCCTATGAGAAAAGCTAGCAGCTAGCCACTTTAGCCCAAATGTTTAAACAATGGTTTTATTAAAAGTTCACAAGTATTGCCTGATGTTTTTACATAAAATATTACCTCTTTATTTTATGGGAATCCATGCTTCATGGATGTATCCCAAATGGAACCCTATTTCCAACATAGTGCCCTACTGTTGAACAGAGACCCCTATGTATTAAGTACCGGGCAACATTTGGGGTTTGGGATTCTTTTTTAAATGTAGTACAAATATATAAGTATAGTCATATTTTGGGTCTTTGCAGGACTATATAGTTATCCTCAGACACAAGCCCCTCGATCTATATTACAGTACAGTAGGGCTACAAACAGCTCTACTAGTAAAATAAAATAACTTTTCTGGGTTCGGTTGACTTCATTTCGGGGCAGTTTCTCATTAAGACCAAAATGAGAAGGTAAATGAAATTTATAACTAACCAGTGATAAATTAAAATAAGCTTTTCATGACCCTTTTAATACACTTTACCTGGTCATTTAAGTCTAAATCAGGGACTTCCCAAAACGGGTGAACCCAGCCGAGTACTTTTCATTTGTACTTCTTACAACTTTACCTACAAATAGCATTCCTATAGAGGAAAAATAGAGAGAAGTATGAATTTCATTAATCTCTTCAACCCCAAAAACATGTTTCCATAACCAAAAAGATGTGTTTTCAAACAAATACATCTTCATAACCAAAAATACATACTGTAATAACAACCCAAAAGACTTTTCTAAATATTTTGCTCAAATGTTAACCTGTTTGTGGATGAGCTAAGGCTGGGCTTCTGAAATGAGAACAGTTACACAAAAGATATGGAACGTTGTGACAGAGAAACGGCACAAAACTGATATATTTCATACTGACATATGTTGTTAGACAAATCTATAATTTTGGTAACTGCTCATATACACCGATCAGCCATAACAGTGTTACCACCTGCCTAATATTGTGTAGTCTCCCTTTTGCCATCAAAACAGCAGCTCCATACACAACATACTGTGATGCTTTGTGTTCTGACACCTTTCTATCAGAACCATTCACTTTTTCAGCAATCTCAGCTACAGCAGTGCTTCTGTTGGATCGGACCTCACGGGCCAGCCTTCGCTCCCCACGTGCATCAATGAGCCTTGGCCACCCATGACCAATGGAGATGCTCTGACCCAGTCGTCTAGCCATCACAATTCAGGCCTCATCCAAGTCAGTCAAATTCCTTACGCTTGCCTATTTTTCCTGCTTCTTCATTTTGTCCTCAAAGTTGATGTGTTAGAAGCAGGAACAATGGGCAAGCGTAAGGAATTTGAGCGATTTGAAAAGGCTGGCCCATGTGGTCTGATTCAACAGACGAGCTACTGTTACTCAAATTGGTAAGAAAGGTTAATGCTGGTTCTGATAGAAAGGTGTCAAAACACAGTGCATCAGTTTATTGTGTATGGGGCTGCTCTTTTGGTGGCAAAAGAGGAACATACACAATATTAGGCAGGTGGACATAATGTTATGGGTGATCGTGTATAATTCTATACTTAATATCACGTCTCCTAGCAATGGGACACTGCTGTTCTCTCTCCTCCGTTTCCCTCTCACTCTCTCTACCTATTTCTCTGTCTCTCTCAGGAGTATACATACTCTAAGCTATTGAACAGCCTCTGAGAGGTTTTAGATGTGAGGCAGGTTATGCACTGCGGATGTTTGGGGGGGCTAGTTTTGACCTTTTAGGGAGTCTGAAATCAAAGTAAATAGAAACATTAGTTGTGGAAATTGATTTCAGATTATTTTCTTGTTTTTGTGAATAGTTTGGTAGGTCAATAAACATTTTTATGAAATCAACCAAAAATCTCTCACGCTATTCTAAATATAGACAAATTGTCTTCTGGTCGCTCATTGCTCTATTATAACATCCTATTACAGCTCCACTGTGTCTCAGTGGAGAGGGGGATGAAGAGAGAGAGAACAAGAGGCGTTTGTAGACTTTCAGTACTCTCTCATGCCTCATGAACATTTATCCTTGAACTGCTGGGGGGGGCTGCATGATGACATGGTAACAGAGACGGCGAGACACGGAGCGAGAGTGAGAATGGGGAAGAGAGATTAAGGAGAGGAAAAGAATGGAGGGATAGATAATGAGGGAGAGAGTAGTGAAGAATCAGACAAAAATGAATGAGGAGGGATTAGAGAGAGGGATCGTTGGTGAGGGAGAGGTGTCTGGCTCATCAGAACTGGCTCATCGTGTGTGTGTGTGCGCGCATACATGTGTGATTGCTTAGGGTGCTAAGTGTCTGGGTCCTGTCCAGCCTTCCACATTAAATATCTGCATTTCAAATAACACCCTCAGTAGTGCACTTGAACCCATGGCACTCGAAGAGATTTAGGACACTTACGTGGCAGAGAACAAAGCTGAAAGAAGACAGTTTCCTCCCTAAAGAGCTAACCCTATCTCCCGTTTAAATCAAACTGCTTGTGCCCTAGGGTGGGCCAGCACTTTAGCTACTGCCTTTGGTGCACATGTACCACTGCAGCATCAGTTTGAATCCATCCCATTGCACTTTCAGCTACAAATGAAACTCATAGTTTTAAAATTAAGAATAAAAATGTCTAAAATATTCTATAGAAATTACATAGTCGTGCCAATGGGATACTGGCCTCTGTCCTGCATTCTCTCAAAAATAACTGAAGCCTTACTTTGCAGTCTAGACAATAAACATTCTGGCTCTGTCATTTAGTGAAGGGTTTACTGTCAAAGGGGATTTCTGACGTTATGAAGGAATATCTGAAAGTTTACATATAAAATGTTCAGTGCCATTCAGAATTATTAGACCCCTGGTAAACATGTTTAGGAAATCTATTAAAAGTATCAGGGAGATGTATGAAAGAAATTCAATCTTTGAGTCAAAACTGTGAGAAAATGAAATGCTTAATGCATGTGTGTCATGATTATAAGCACCCTCAGAAATTCTAATAAACCAAAACTAATCAAGTACAGTGCCAAAACAAAAGAAACCTGTTCATCTAAGCAGTACATTTTCCCAAATGTGCCCATAAAAACGCTATAAAACATTAAAATACCTATAACCATTAATAAAAAAAATCATCAAGAATTTCTTGCATTGTTCAAAAGTTAATTGATATGACGTTTCCTAAAAGACGTCATAAAGTTATTTGAAGAAACTGGGCAAGTTGAAGAGAGAAACGCAGTGATAAACTCTCAATGCCAAGAAAAGAGCTTACAAAGACTTTCTTTAGGGGGCTTAGGAATTCTGCCCAATGAAATATATCTAGATAGGGGACACATGCCAAACTACCATAGTCGTCTATCAACATTGCATAAATTACTGGACACAGGAGACTTGGTAGAACGTGAACTACCATTCAACTAACTTCTGCAATTCTTCAACTGTTTTTTTTGATCATCCTTGAAACAAACCCACTTTAGTTTGTCAGAGCAAAATGCACATGGTCCAGTTAGCAGGATCATCTCAGTTCCATTTGTTTAAACATATTAATTACTGCGCAAACATTGGAGATTGATATTTTCAAGTGTGTAGCTATTTTTTTTTGTAGCCATTGCCAAATATAAAAAGTTCAACAACATTTTGTCTGATTTCATCCATGGGTCAGAGGTCACCATGCTTTAGGGACAAATGTGGTCACTGACCTTGCCCATGTTGACAGTTAAGTCCATTTAGCCAGTCTCTCACCTCATATTTATATATTTATGCTCCAGTGAAACAAGAGGTCATGGAGCACCGATTAAATTCCTAATAACCCACACAACCCATATATCAGTGGGAAGATACTTCTTTCAAATCTGGTTCATAATATTTCCTAGGGGTGCCAAGATATATATATATATATATATATATATATCTTTGCACAGCTTTTGATCTATTAAAGGCTGTATTTCTGTAATATATTTATTTTGGGGGAATAATACCCAAATGTTTCTCCTTCAAAGTTTAATTGCATGTGTTGCCAACCCATCTGATTCTTATTACACTGCTTGTGTCCATATGGGAGGTTTACAAATTCACCTAGTACATATTCATGATTGAATTAACAGGTAATTTAAGGTAATTGTGTCCTACTAATACCCATGTATCCTGTGCAGTGCTCTATTCATGTGTGCCTCCGCTAACAGACCCTTCTTATATTTGTAATGTATGCTGATAAAAAACAACTACATTTTTGATAGTTTTTTTTTGTTAATCCTAATGAAAGGGAATAATTATTCTGAATAAGGCACTGTATAGTTTGTATACCCTGGCAGAAATTGTGAAATTTCAGCATTGATTTTGACAATATGACTGTTAATGCAAAACATCTTACTGTTATGTAAGGATAGTGATCATATGAAGCCATTAATTATCACATAGTGGTTTGGCTCCTTTCTAAACCGTACTGATAACAGAAATCACCCAAATGGCCCTGATCAATAGTTTACATACCCTTGAATATTTGGCCTTGTTACAGACACACAAGGTGGCACACAAGGGGTAAAATGGCAAGTAAAGGTTAATTTCCAACACCTGTTTTTTTAAATTGTAATTAGTGTCTGTGTATAAATAGTTAAAGAGTTTGTTAGCTCTTACGTGGATGCACTGAGCAGGCCAGATACTGAGCCATGGTGAGCAGAAAAGAACTGTCAAGAGACCTGCATAATAAGGTAGTGGAACTGCATAAAGTTAGAAATGGATATAAAAAGAAATCCAAAGCCTTGCAAATTCCAGTCAGTACTGTTCACTCACTTATTAAGAAGTTGAAGATTCAGGGATCTCTTGAAATTAAGCCAAGGTCAGGTAGACCAAGAAATATGTCAGCCAAAACTGCCAGAAGAATTGTTCGGGATACAAAGAATTACCCACTGGTAACCTCGGGAGACATACAGGCTGCTCTAGAAAAAGACAGTGTGGTTGTTTCAAGGAGCACAATACGACGATACTTGGACAACAATTAGCTGCATGGTCGAGTTGCCAGAAAGAAGCCTTTATTGTGCCGGTGCCACAAAAAAGCACAGTTACAATATGCCTGACAACACCGTCACAAGCCTCACTGTTTCTGGCACACTGTAAAGTGATGAAACCAAAATAGAGCTTTCTGTCACCAACATAATAATTATGTTTGAAGAACGCCTATACAAGACCTATAGTGAGAAGAATACCATGCCTACTGTGAAGAAAGGTGGTGGCTCACTGCTGTTTGGAGGTGTGTGAGCTCTAAAAGGCACGGGGAACATTGTGTAAATTGATAGCAAGATGAATGCAGCATGTTATCAGACAATACTGGCAGACAATATGTTTTTTTTCTCGGCACTGAGGACTTGATTGCTGACACGTGTGGTCAATAAATGTGAAAGCACCTCTTTTGGGGAGGCTTTCCACAAGATTTTGGAGTTTGTCTGGGAATTGAGGGGACTGTCCCGAACAATGAAGCAGCCCCAAACCATTAACCCCCCTCCACCATTAGTAGGGGTGTCCACATACTTTTGGTCATGTACTGTATCATTTGTAGTATCATTTGTAGTATCATCATGTACTGTATCATTACATGTCAAGTAGATGGACAAGGTGAGCTCACGGTTTGGCTGGGGGGGGGCAGAAGATGGTAGATTGGTGATCAATCTACCTGGACATCTCTTCTTTTCTTTGTGGCACCCATGTTAGTGGTGACCTAGCAGGTCTGGGTGCCAGAAAGCTAAACACACAAGTTCAGAATAATTGCTAGTTGTCCTCTTTAAACACTTTTGTCCGTAACCTCTTTCTCAACACTGTATTGATCCTATTGGTGTGTTTCAACACTGTATTGATCCTATTGGTGTGTTTCAACACTGTATTGATCCTATTGGTGTGTTTCAACACTGTATTGATCCTATTGGTGTGTTTCAACACTGTATTGATCCTATTGGTGTTTCAACACTGTATTGATCCTATTGGTGTGTTTCAACACTGTATTGATCCTATTGGTGTGTTTCAACACTGTATTGATCCTATTGGTGTTTCAACACTGTATTGATCCTATTGGTGTTTCAACACTGTATTGATCCTATTCGTCCTAAAAAATTTAAAGAATGACTGAATATGTTTTAATATAGATGAGCTCAGTGACTTTGCTACTACAGGGGTACCAAAACAATGCACATCCTTGGACAAAAAAAGTAAAATATATATTTTATGCTGCAAATCACACAGATATCGTTAAGTGTTTAAAGGCAGGTGTGTGTTGGGGTCATGCTGTTTTCCTCTGTATAATAGCTGGGGGTAACATATGAGTATATTGAAATACACCATCTGTGTTGGTGCTGAATTGCTTGCTGCTGTCGATTAATGATTTTCTCTTCCTCTTTCTCTCTCTCTTCCTCTCTCACCCCCTCTCTTTTCCCCTCTCTCCTCTCCCCCTCTCTCTTCCTCTCTCTCCCTCTCTCTTCCCCTCTCTCCTCTCCCCCTCTCTCTTCCTGTTCCTCTCTTTACTTGTTCCTCTCTTCCTGTCTGCTTTCTTCCTCCCTGCCTTCCTCTCTTCCCTCTCTCTACTCCCCTTTCTCTTCATCTAATTTTGCATTGTCTCCGTTTCTCTTCTCTTTTCATGCATCGTTCTCCCTCCATCTAAGTGCCCCTGTCTCACATCCTGTCACATCCTGTCCTACCTCAGACAGAATACAGTCCACGAGGACACAGGACAACAACAGACACTCATATAGATGGGAGTAGTGATATAACTGCGGAGTGGTAGAGTGATATAACAAGATTGATATAACAACAGCACTTGAGAGCAAAAACAGAGTCACAGAGAAGGGGTGAAGAATGATATAACAGGAGAGTGGTAGAGATTACGAGTGATATAGCCAGAAAGTTAAGACTGATATAACAGTAGAGTGATGTAGCAGGAGAGTGATGTAGCAGTGGAGTGATATAGCAGTAGAGTGATATAGCAGGAAAGTGATATAGCAGAAGAGGGATATAGCAGTAGAGTGATGTAGCAGTAGAGTGATGTAGCAGTAGAGTGATGTAGCAGTAGAGCGATGTAGCAGTAGAGCAAAGTAGCAGTAGAGCGATGTAGCAGTAGAGCGATGTAGCAATAGTGTGATGTAGCAGTAGAGTGATGTAGCAGTAGAGTGATGTAGCAGTAGAGTGATGTAGCAGTAGAGTGATGTAGCAGTAGAGTGATGTAGCAGTAGAGTGATGTAGCAGTAGAGCGAAGTAGCAGTAGAGCGATGTAGCAATAGTGCAATGTAGCAATAGTGCAATGTAGCAGAGCAGTAGAGTGATGTAGCAGTAGAGTGATGTAGCAGTAGAGTGATGTAGCAGTAGAGTGATGTAGCAGTAGAGTGATGTAGCAGTAGAGTGATGTAGCAGTAGAGTGATGTAGCAGTAGAGTGATGTAGCAGTAGAGCGATGTAGCAGTAGAGCGATGTAGCAGTAGAGCGATGTAGCAGTAGAGCGATGTAGCAGTAGAGTGATGTAGCAGTAGAGTGATGTAGCAGTAGAGTGATATAGCAGTAGAGTGATATAGCAGTAGAGTGATATAGCAGTAGAGTGATATTGCAGGAGAGTGATGAATCAGATAAAGGAGTAGAGCAATGTAGCAGTAGAGCGATATATCAGTAGATTTATGTATAAGTACAGTAATATAGCAGTAGAGTGATGTAGCAGTAGAGCAATATAGCAGCAGAAAGATATAGCGGTAGAGCCATGTAGCGGTAGAGCCATGTAGCAGTAGAGCGATGAAGTAGTAGAGCGATGTAGCTGTAGAGCGATATAGCGGTAGAGCCATGTAGCAGTAGAGCGATGAAGTAGTAGAGCGATGTAGCAGTAGAGCGATATAGTGGTAGAGCCATGTAGCGGTAGAGCCATGTAGCGGTAGAGCGATCCTCTGTATTTGATAAGTGGCATCAAATAAAGAATCAATTGTTTATACTGTCTTTTCTACCTCGTTTGCTTTTCTTCCCCCTTCCTATCCATCACTCGACTCAGTGCCAGCAACCAGTATTTATCTGTTATTAAAGTGGAGAAATACTGTCTTTGCCATGGAGGGATGTTGCCTGGATGAAGGGAGGATAAGATCGAGGAATGGAGAGGAGGAAGATAAACGAGAGAGAGGTGGTTGTCAGGGAGTTGTCAGTGGAGACCATGGATTTGACAAACGAGTTGTAGGAGAAAGCAGGAGAGAGAGTAGAGGTTTAGAGTGAGGGAGAAGAGTTGGAGAGGACAGATGATTAGGGAGGAATGAGTGGAAGGTTACAGGGTTACAGTGAAGATAGAGAGAAGTGTGGAGGGTTAGAGGAGAAGATAGAGAGATGATCAGACATGAAGAAAGAGGGAGAAAAGCTTAGGCACAATCAGAAGTGCGTTTCCCGAAAGCATCGTTAGCCAACTATGGTTGCAAGTTCCGTCGTTACTAACATAGTCCAACGATTTGGTGTTTCCCGAAACCATAGTTCAAACGAACATTCGCAAACTGGATCACAAACTTGTGTGGTTAGAACGACAGCTCCTGACCTGTGGTTAGAAGCATAGTTCCTTGTTAGTTTGTTGTGTCGACGTCATTGATTTCGCAGCAGCTGGGATGTGTTCTATTCAGACCTATCGACCCTATAGCCTATTTATTTCGAAGCTTTCACCATCCACTGTAAGTGATTTGGATGACTGAAAGTTGAGGTGGTCAGGTTTGCTTTTTATTACAAATTATTTGAAACGATACAATAGCGTGACAAACGCAATTATTCTCCCTTCTACGTGCTGCAGCCCTCCGTTTTGTCACACTTGCGAAGTCCGTCCACTTTTTTCTAACTTCTTCTGGGCTGCGCTCATAACCTTAGCCAGCAGCATTTATTTTTTGGATGATTTCTGCCCAGGATTTTTTAAACACCATTTGTAACACAATTTTCAGCCTTGAAAATAGCTGGTTTTATTATTCTCCACGTCCTCCAAAAGAACTGTAACTTCATTTTTTTGAAAATTGTGGTTTTCGCGTCATTTTCAGACAGGTCATATGAACACATAGCTGTATGGCAAGGGGACTTAAATAGGTAGGCTAATGATCTTAAGCAAAATATGCAACATGTGTCCACAATATAACAATCGCAGTGTTTTTAAAACCCATCATTTATTTTCATTTTAATTGTGCTGATCTATCAATATTCAATAAGAAATTAATACATATGAAATTTTGAAATTAATAGTTATGGATTTTGGGATCAGAGAAGACAACATTGTTTTTATATAGCTATGTGTATATTTTATTGTGCCAAGAATGAATGTTGAGTTGTTAACGTAATTACTCCACATCGTCACTAAGGAAGCGCAGTCGAAAAGAGAAAATAACCAACCATTACAGCAGGTGGCGATATGTGCTCATAGCACCAGTCCGCCATTAGCTCGAAGAATAAGAATAAGAATGTCATAACGACAGCTACAACCAATATGGTTTAAACCATGGATCTGCGACACAGGTACCATGGTTTCGGGAAACAGTAGTGACTAGCTAGTTGATTTCTTTAAAGATGCATCGTACTATGGTGGTTAAACCACCAAGTTGCATCGTTGTACGGGAAACGCACCCCAGAATGACTAGACGAAGGGAGACAGAGCGAGGAGCTTTAACATCTCAGACACATGGTGGGCTTTAACACGTATGACCTAACAGGGCTTTAACAATTCTGATACCCGGGGGGCTTTAACATCTCTGAGCCAATGGGGCTTTAACACCTGTGAGCTAATGGAGCTACCTAATTGGGCATTAAAAATTATGAGCTTATGAAGCTACCCAATGGGGCTTTAACACCTATGAGCTAATGGAGCTACCTAATGGGTCTTTAAAACCTATGAGCTAATGGAGCTACCTAACAGGGCATTAAAAATTATGAGCTAATGGAGCTACCTAGTGGGGCTTTAAAACCTATGAGCTAATGGAGCTACCTAATGGGGCTTTAACACCTATGAGCTAATGGAGTTACCTAATGGGGCTTTAACACCTATGAGCTAATGGAGTTACCTAATGGGGCTTTAACACCTATGAGCTAATGGAGTTACCTAATGGGGCTTTAACACCTATGAGCTAATGGAGTTACCTAATGGGGCATTAAAAACCTATGAGCTAATGGAGTTACCTAATGGGGCTTTAACACCTATGAGCTAATGGAGTTACCTAATGGGGCATTAAAAACCTATGAGCTAATGGAGTTAGCTAATGGGGCATTAAAAACCTATGAGCTAATGGAGTTACCTAATGGGGCATTAAAAACCTATGAGCTAATGGAGCTACCTAATGGGGCTTTAACACCTGAGCTAATGGAGCTACCTAATGGGGCCTTAACACCTATGAGCTAATGGAGTTACCTAATGGGGCATTAAAAATTATGAACTAAAGAAACTACCCCATGGGGCTTTAACACCTATGAGCTAATGGAGCTACCTAATAGGGCATTAAAATTATAAGCTAAGCTACCTACTGGGGCTTTAACACCTATGAGCTAATGGAGCTACCTACTGGGGCTTTAACACCTATGAGCTAATGGAGTTACCTAATGGGGCATTAAAAATTATGAACTAACGAAGCTACCCAATGGGGCTTTAACACCTATGAGCTAATGGAGCTACCTAATAGGGCATTAAAATTATAAGCTAAGCTACCTACTGGGGCTTTAACACCTATGAGCTAATGGAGCTACCTACTGGG
>JACXGM010000900.1:0-12337 GCA_016801145.1 Umbra pygmaea
TCCATTCACTCCGGTTCCGAGCGTAATACGAGCCCGTCCTCCCCAATTAAGATCCACCAACCGCGGCTGAGATAGATATATATATATATATATATATATATATATATTACACTCACCTAAAGGATTATTAGGAACACCCTTTCAATTAGGAACACCCTTTTCATGTGACAACACTGAAGAAATTACACTTTGCTACAATGTAAAGTAGTGAGTGTACAGCTTGTATGACAGTGTGAATTTGCTGTCCCCTCAAAATAAGGTCTAAACCACTGGCAACAAAAGTGAGTACACCCCGGAGTGAAAATTTCCAAATTGGGCCCAAAGTATCAATATTTTGTGTGGCCACCATTATTTTACAGCACTGCCTTAACCCTCTTGTGCATGGAGTTTACCAGAGCTTCACAGGTACGACATCACAGAGCTGGTGGAGACCTTGCACTCCTTCACTTTTCATTTGAGGATGCCCCACAGATGCTCAATAGGGTTTAGGTCTGGAGACTTGCTTGTCCAGTCCATCACCTTTACCCTTAGCTTCATTAGCAAGGCAGTGGTCATCTTGGAGGTGTGTTTGGGGTCGTTATCGTTTTGGAATACTGCCCTGCGGCCCAGTCTCTGAAGGGAGGGGATCATGCTCTGCTTCAGTATGTCACAGTTCATGTTGGCATTCATGGTTCCCTCAATGAACTGTAGCTCCCAGGTGCCGGGAGCACTCATGCAGACCCAGACCATGACACTCCCACCACCATGCTTAACTGTAGGCAAGACACACTTGTCTTTGTACACCTCACCTGGTTGCCGCCAAACACGCTTGATATAATCTGAACCAAATAAGTTTATCTTGGTCTCATCAGACCACAGGACATGGTTCCAGTAATCCATGTCCTTAGTCAGCTGTTTTCAGCAATTTTTTTGTGGGCTTTCTTGTGTAACATCTTTAGAAGAAGCTTCCTTCTGGGATGACAGCCATGCAAACCAATTTGATGCAGTGTGCGGTGTATGGTCTGAGCACTGACAGGCTGACCCCCCACCCCTTCAACCTCTGCAGCAATGCTGGAAGCACTCATACATCTATTTCCCAAAGACAACCTCTGGATATGACACTTAGAACGTACACTAAACATCTTTGGTCGACCACGGCAAAGCCTGTTCTGAGTGGAACCTGTCCTGTTAAACCGGTGTATGGTCCTGGCCACCGTGCTGCAGCTCAGTTTCAAGGTCTTGGTAATCTTCTTATAGCCTAGGCCATCTTTATGTTGAGCAACATTTCTTTTTTTCAGATCCTCAGTGTTCTTTGCCATGAGGTGCCATGTTGAACGTCCAGGGACCAGTATGAGGGAGTGTGAGAGTGATAACACCAAATGTAACACACCTGCTCCACATTCACAACTAAGACCTTGTAACACTAACAAGTCACATGACACTGGGGAGTGAAAATGGCTAATTGGGCCCAATTTGGACATTTTCACTTAGGGGTGGACTCACTTTTGTTGCCAGCGGTTTAGACCTTAATGGCTGTGTGTTGAGATATTTTGAGGGGAAAGCAAATTTACACTGTTATACAAGCTGTACACTGTTACATTGTAGCAAAGTGTCATTGCTTCAGTGTTGTCACATGAAAAATTATAATCAAATATTCACAAAAATGTGAGGAGTGTATTCACTTTTGTGAGATACACACAAACACACACCTGACACACACCTGACACCTTTCTATCAGAACCAGCATTAACTTTTTCAGCAATTTGAGCTACAGTAGCTTATCTGTTCGTTCGGAACACATGGGCCAGCCATCGGCTGTAATGTTATGAAATACATAATTTTTCAAGCTTTTGGAAACTGGTCACTCAAAGAGAACGTAGTTATGTTTACGTTCTGGTCAATTAAAGAAAAAAGAAAGCTGGCCAATCAGTGAGCTATTCACTCCTCTATGGTGAGGCCACTCTCTTTTGGTGTATGCCAACACACAACAAATTACAGAATCATCCATTACAATTCATGCAAACTAAAAAACATATCCACTAATGTACTCATAGTTCATATTCTATATATTCTATCTGGAAATCCTGGACAGTCGCTACCTTACATTGTACTGAATATATTTGTGAAAGGTTATTATCTAAAGCGCACTCAGTAATTATTCAAAACAATAGACTTCTTCCCCATTTTGTTGTGCTACAACCTGAAGCAAATCAAATGGCATACAAGTAATAATAGAATGCACAAAATATGGAAATAACCTGATTCATTGAGCTGGTCATATGAACTGAGCAACCAGGTTAAAAGGGCCATGGTTAGATTTATACTAAGAACAGCAGCCAAACAGAAGCCCCATCCTAAAAAATAACTTTAAAAAAAGATTCTCTAGCAGATACAAATGTAAGTCTTATGCCTAATAGTACATGTGCTGTGCTACAGTACATCTGGTGAGATTCCTGCACTAAAGCATGTTAGTGGCAGAATCAGGCTAAGAGGAGACTTGTGAGGATAGACAAAAATATGAATTGATAAAAACACTGATAAACAATTATCTAAATACAGGCAAACCCTTGAAAAACTTATTCAGAGCTCAAATGACCTTAGACTATGGAGATGATTACATTGACAGGACATTGAACGTAAACATACATCCAAGCAATACTGGAATGACTCTCAAACAAACATGTGAAAGTCCATGAGTGGCCCAACCAAAGCAGACATGAATCCCATTCTGCTAAAAGACATGAAAATTGCTGTTGTTCAACGCTCCCTATCCAACTTGACAGAACATGAGAAAATCCCAAAATCCAGATGTACAAGCCTTAGACATAATGTTATTCTGTTTAGAGCCATTTTAAAATAAAGTACTATAATTATATTTTGTAATTACAGTAATGTCACTGTACTGTAATTGTACCTGTACTTGAGGCAAATATTTTTTTCAAACTAGTATTAAAATCAGGGGATTTTATAAATGTTATCAACCATTGCTATGAGAAGTAAGTGTTCTAGGAAATATATTTACATGTAATATATATATATATATATATATTACATCATTGTTAATGACCAAGTGTAACATTTATTAGAGAGACGGACCAGGTTTCTATAAGTATTTCATTTGAACAAATACTAAATTGCTTAAAATTGCCTGGTGGTGAGGAACCAACTGACTCCTTGTAAAAGCACAAACCTAATCTGAGAAACACGGTTTGAGAGAAAGCCAACAGTAATAAACTCAGGTCTGATTATTGTGGTTGAGTCAGTGTGTCATTTCAACTGAGAAAATCTAAATGACCAAGAATGCCTCCACAATGCGATAACCTTGAAAATCCTTGAATTTCAAGTCAGTAGTAGTGACCAACACATTCAGTGGCATTGCCACCAATATCATGTATAAATATGCATAAGGAGTACATCTGCACAAGCCCAAACTTAGGAAATTCTGGTTTATGTGGCACTGGCAAAGCCAAAGCTCAGTGTTCCACCATTCAATGTTCTGGAAAAAAGGAAAATATCACACCAATAGAGTGGCATTTCTATGGCAACCATTTTTTAGCGCACGCACACACAGACACACAACATCACTACATTAGCATTCCAACGAAAGGCACATGTACAGTGCTCACTGCTCACTCCCTGAGATAAGACAGAAAGCCAGACACAGGCAGACCTCAAAACAAACATACTAATGCAAGACCTGAAATGTCCATGACAGGAGAAATAAATCACATATATATTTCTAAAATAAACAAATTAATATAAATATTAAATGAATAGAAAGAAGGAACTTAACTACAGCCTATTCAAAATGGTAAAATGTGTTATATTTTGTAAAGATATGCATGTAATACAATAATAACAACAGCAAGAGGAATGAAAGAAATATTAATCCTGTGGTTTGGTTGCATAGCCAATGTTGAAAGTGTTAAAGGGACAATGCTAGGACATCTCAATCGTGTAAGCTCAAGATACCCCCAGAAATCGACAGTATTAACTTCTCATTTATTAACTCTATAATTTTTCAATTTTGTACTGCTATTGCTAACACCACAAACCCTGTGCAGGTAATCCCAATCATTATATCTAAGCGCTTTTATGATAAACATACAGTTACATTAGATTTTTCTGGATGTGTTAGCATGACTATCTCATATGTATTAACCTGTTTGCCAATGTAAGTGTGCGCAAGGGAGGCAGACTAGTTAAATTACACAGACCATATTGCCCCTCAGATTTTAAAGCAAGGCAAGGGCTTGGGTTAATGCACATTAATTTTCGATTTTAGTGTGTTCGGAAATGTGGTTAAAGACCTCTGATGGTGATGACACTATTACAATTGACAGAACAAAAAAGGAAGGGGGATCTAAATTTATGCCAAGACTAATCTTAAGGACACCCTATCTCAGTATTTCTGTTCCTAAGCAATATGAGCTTAATTAAACGGGTCCTTAATACAAAATCTAAACCCTCTTGATTGGTCAATTCATTTCACAGTACATATTTAGAACGTTGAAAA
The DNA here is from genome assembly GCA_016801145.1 of Umbra pygmaea. Classification (NCBI taxonomy): domain Eukaryota; kingdom Metazoa; phylum Chordata; class Actinopteri; order Esociformes; family Umbridae; genus Umbra; species Umbra pygmaea. Next base: position 4,496 of record JACXGM010000900.1, read on the forward strand.
ATGAATGATTAAGGAGTAGTTTTAAAGGATATTTCCATTATTTAATGGATTTTAACCCTTCATCACTCATAAATTTACACCATAATTATGATTAATACCACTTAAACCACCAATTCAAAATCCATTGACCTAAAAATCTGAACTTGTGGTTCCTAACATGGACATGACAAAAGTGATGGGAGCGCGAAAGGACACAGAACACACTTTTAAGATTCTCTTTCTGCCTGCTGGCAAGTCTTTGAAACACAGCTAAATTAAGCTTGACAGTTAGCCTGTGAGGGAGCAGGCTAGTTCAGCGGTATGAGTTACCTTGTTCACCTAGCAGGGACTCCTATTGACTACAGTGATGGAACAGAACACTCAATTTAGCATGTCTTATCGAAATAAGCCTGGATTTTCCTTTATCTACCTTAATGGGACTCCCCCCCGTTAAATAAACAAACAAACATAAATAAAACTGCAGACCAACACTTCTTGTTGCCATCAATGAGCTAGCTGTACTTTTATATAGTCAAGTTACCCACTTCTTAGCCAAATAAATGCTATAAATCTCCAATCTGGAAGTGTTGCCCTCCACAAAATACAGTTGTTAACTCTAAGCATAGATTTTGAATGTCATTCTTATTCTTATATTCTTTTCGAAGAAATATGTTCTGATATTGACACTACAACATTCCAGCATTTCTTAACCATTCCTTGTTACTTTTCATGTTTGTGGTAGGCAATATTGCTAAAAGAATTGATCACAATCATATTTTTTTAAACAATAATAAAAACATATAATCACTATTCCAAAAATATCTTGCTTTTTAATTGAAGGGGAGGATTATTATGTGAAATATTGGTTTAGCCCACAGGTGTCAAACAAAGGCCATGGAGGGCTGAGTGTCTGCAGGTGTTATCGTACCTCTTGATTAATGAGGTCACTAATGGGTTACTGTCACCCTCACCTGATTGTCTAAGTCTTAATTGCACACCAGTTAAAATGAAAAAACAACAAATACCAGCATACCCTTGGCCCTCTGTGGAATCGGTTTGATACCCGTGAATTAGCAATTTTTAGCTTTTAAACAAAATAAGGTCCTATGCTGTGTTTTTGAAGGGCCTCTCCGCTATCTTTTTTAAACCATTCAACAGATAAGTATGATTGAGAAAACATGTTTGAATTGATTTGGGGTACAGTTTACAAGACCTATTGCGATCAACAATTGGATCAACATTAAAACATTTTTTATGTTTACCTTGGGAGATTTGAAATTGAGACACGCTTTATCTGAACCATATTCAATGCTATTCTGCTTGCACAACCACAAGTGTATACCGTAATCTTTATGCCCTGGAGGAACGCTTTCTCTGGCCAACATGTTCACACAATGACTAACCCCAAACGGAGACAGAGCTGGCCAGGATTTTCCCACTTGACTTGCAATGTCACAGTTCCTGGTGAGGCAATCACTTTACACTGAAATTTTACTTCAATAAGAAAATTTACTACTAATTTGAAATATTACTATGCCACACCTACTCTAAGAATATTGACAACATTTATTGGGCTGGTTCCAAGCATTCCAGACAGGTAGGCCTACCAAGCTACCAAACACACAATTGTTTGTTATGACAAAATGGTTATGACATTAATATATAAGCTAAATTTGTCAAATTGTGCAACGCAAAGACCCAAATGGCGTTCCATAGCTAGGTAGCTGATCTAGCTAACTACCTTTTCTCACACTTCACTTACCCCAACATTTGTGACTTATTGGAAATCAGGTAGGAGGCAGCTGACTAGTGCTTGTTCATGTTAGCTAGACTGAAAATGTTTCCCCAAAATCTGTGGGCTTCCAAGGGGATAGCAGCATCCCCCTTCCCAATTTGCCAAGTATCTCTTACTAAACAGTGTGGGGGGGAGATTAATAGGACTATATTCACAACTTGGAAAATATAAAACAACTACAACCAGCAGTTGTCTCCTAATTTTAACCTGTACCTTAACCTAACTTTTACATTGATAACCTAACATTTATAGCAAAAACTAACAAACCCAAATGACAAACAGTAACTCTAAACTTTACCCTTAATGTCTACCTACATCCTCACACTAACCTAGTTAGGGGCCTCACACATTTTATCCTAAACCGGAAATTGCTTTTATTTAGAACTTGATGGGTCCCCAAGAAAAACGGTGTACAACATTTACTATACGGACATTTGGTCCTACTTCGGTCGGTAAAACGTGACCAGACCACACAAACCAGCTGTAATTTTTTTACATTTTAGTAATTTAGCAGACACTTATTCAGAGCGATTTAGTCACCAGGGCAGCATCATAAGAGCCAATCAACCGCGCCACTTCCTAATAAAAATATATTTATATACTACCTAAAAATATTCCCTGCATTTGCAATGAATATCGCAATCAATATGTTGCCTACTGTTTTCAATCCGAAAAGCACACCCACCAAAACCGTTAATTTTCCTTTTTAATTAGCTGGTTCACTTGATAAACATGCTTTTTGCGCAAAATTAAGATTATGCGTACGAACATCAAGTACCATTCCAAATTTACCCACTTACCCGTAAACTAATTTCTCTCATTCTCTCTTGTCGAATTTTCGATAGATCCGTGACTCTGGACATGATGACAACCTGTTATCTTCCTTTCCAATAGCCTAGGTTAAATAAATCCTTCTATAAAGTGCGTGTCTATCAAGTGTGAAGTTCGAAAACTTCAATTTTTTTCTTGTTTTCTAACGTTACGTGGTTCAGTTATTATATCGCTCAGGTAAACGAACTGACTGCCTGTAGACAAAACCCTATACAAACTAGCGCGTTTAACTTCTCTATATCCAGTGTCCAACGGTTCTATAGTTCCTTGCGCAAGAGGCTGTTCTCTCATACAGGAAACTCGATTGTTTTTTCCCCTCTTTGCACTTCAGATGATCCATAATAACGCCTACTGTAGGAGGTTTCATGATTACAGAACCAGCCTCTCTATTCTTCATTCCTGTTGTAGCCTACTCAAATGCACTGCTAGTGAGTAGAGAAAATATTTAAGTAAATCAACAAATGCTCAAACTGTTTTTTAATGTAAAGAATGAGGCACTACCGGTACATGCAGAATATATTACACAACATGCCAGTGAAAGACATCCTTTGTTAAGATGACAGCAGATTTACATGTATGTAAGGATACATACATGTTAAAAGGTGAAAATAGGCTATGCTACATAATCAATGTCCTGTCAACGCACATGAATGCAAAAAAGGGGACTAGTCTCAAGTCCAAGTCTCTATGGTCATACATATAAAGCTGTATGTCAAGAGACCATCGCCCACAAACCCTGTGTAGGAGTGGACGGTCCTTTGATATCAAAGACATGTTCAGATACGACATGTTCAGTGGTAGACACTGACAGATGGACAAATGACAGCATGACAAAGTGATGTTTGACTTCGCTTTGGTTGGCATGAGACCAGGGCGTTGCTGTGGGTTACCGCTCCGCTGCAGTGTGTGTGTGTGTGTGTCTGTGTATTTTGAGTCAGCAAAGCGTAGGTGTCTCCATGCACAGATATGCTCTGGTGAGATAATGACCAGGTGCTGAGACCCTCGCCAACACACCCTGTCATTCAGCCCATCACAGAGAGACTTGGTGAAAAAAATCACCACAATCTTTTTGTGTGTCAATCAACGCCTATCACTGTGTGACGAATAAGCAACAAAGGGGCACTCCATATTGTGAGTAGTTTATTTCAACTGGACTTAAACTGGTCTCTGAAACATTCCAGGAATATGACAAAACAGAAGTGGCTGACCGCAGACAACTGTACCAACATGTGTTAGTATAGACTACACTGACTCACCATCAAACACACACACACTGGATTCTTACCCAACTCTTCCTCGTCTTGCGCTCAAACAGACAGACAAATGGACATGGCCGTGCAAACGCCACCGCATATTCACCCCCTTTAGACCCCCTTGCCCCTCATCCTCAGTTCGGAATTTAAACCTTATAGACGTTCAAAAGCTCTGGGCTCTGCATGGGGCAGTCCCTGCCTCGCACAACTGTCTCTCTGTGGCCCGGTTTCATATCCTGGTCACTGCATTTGGATGATACCTGGGGGCTCATTATGGCGGAGCCCAAACTGGTACAGAGCTGCCCAGGATGTATTATTTCTGCTTTATGTCTAACATTTGTGCCCCATGTCATCCACACCACACCCGATTTGTACTTCATGACTAAATGAGGTATGACAGTGATTCTAGATTTTATGCACATAAACATCATATTAACCATTCAGGCTGAACTGGGAGGTTTAAAACATTGTTTAATTAATCGCAAAAGTCCCAGGCTGCACATTTTAAAGAGCACTGGACATGACAAATTGGGAGAAAAAATGGCAACAAAATATTAATTCAACTCACTGTATGCACACGTAAATGGCGTCCTATCTATTGGGGAGTTGGGGGCCACTTAAAAACAATAATACATTTTTTATAATTATTTGTAGTATTATGTTATTTTATTAATTATATTATTGTTTCTAAGTCCAGTTTTTGCTGGATTGTGTATCTTTAATCTAGTTTGTTGACAACTCTTAGTAGTGACAGATGCATCCCATTTGTAAGCTAGCGGTTTTAAAATATATTTGTTAGTTATTCTCCTAAATATATTGGACACAACGTTTTGGAATTTTTATGTATAATTTAAATTTCAATAGAAAAGGAGTTTGGTGTGTAGATAAGTAAGGAAAAATAATGAAAATGCATGAAACCATGAGGCATTGGCAAAACAATTTCAAGGGTGGTGAAGGCACCAGTCAAAAAAAATCTAAATTATCTGTGACAAAGCAAAAATCAGTTTGTGATAAAAAACAAAGAAATCCACAGTCTCATGTTATAGCCTAGAGCTTTGTTTTAACTGGCCAACCGGAGCTACGCTTACAAGAATCTTCTGTAGTTTTAGAGCTTTAAACAAAATCAACAAAGGGTATTTCGGTTCAGTTTATGAGTCTGAATTGTAGCTTTACCCACTAAGGGAAACCATTTCATAAAGCCCTTCATAGAAGTCAGGAAGATAATTGAAACACTGTCACATTTTTCATCCACATTATAACAATAATAATAACAACAAGCAAAACGAATTAGACAAACACACAGTTCAATCCCACGCTATGTAGGGAAGTGCCTCTAGACAGGTCTTGTTTCTATCACAAGCTACTGATGATGTCATGTTTCAGCTGATCAGGCCTGAACTCATGACCTAAATCTAAGATTTCACAAACAGTTAGTAAGAACTAGTTTGAACCATACAGACGCAGTTTGTGTGACTGGTTTGACTAATTAACACGAAATTGCAATATTACAAAGACTCCAGGAGTACAGGACTCGTCAAGTGGAGGTGCTCAGCTTGCAGAGTAAGGCAAGCAAGCAGCCATCTAATAAGCAGGTATGTCAGACACAGCAGCATATAAAACTAACAATACAAATGAACTGATACGCTACAGTCCTTTGGCTAGGCTCAAAATATACTTAAGTTTTAGAGTAAATATATGGTATACAATGTTCTGTTGTTAATGTAGAGGTCCAATTTTTACCCGTTTAACCATGTGACTTGTAAACAAAGATTAATTCTCAGCTTACAGCCAGCTAAGGATAGAAGAAGCGTGCATGTAAGTGTGCGACAGTGTTGAAATTGTGTGCTAGTGATTTGAGAGTTTGTGAGTGTATATTATTAGTTTGTGCATATCATATGTATGAGTGTGTGAGGAAGTCACAACGATCACACAGTAACTGTTAAATGTCATGGTTGGGTTTAGAGATTGAAAAGGCAAATCAGAGCTTTTACAGTCTGCACATAACATATTTTACTCTTCATAATGCCAAGATCTTGACAACTATGAACAAATCATCAACCTTGTGATAGATCACTTTGTGGCTGCCTTGACAAATACCAGTTTGTTATTAAATTTAACATCCACATCTCCAGAGAATGACAATAAGCCAAATTTTTCAACTTTGTTCACCGACACCCTCAGTGGTATAAAACCACCAGCACAGCAAATATTGTTTTCTTACCCACTGAGATAAACAGGAATGGAAAGACGCAATAAACAATTCTAAAAACAGGCTACAAAGTGGCCTGCAACCAGTTTTCTAAAGCAGCAGGCAGCGACACTTCAATCACACTTCCTCCGTCCTTCTACAAACGTTTATGCATGCATCCTCTGGGAGCATGCATGCATAAAGTGTGCAAAAAGTGTGCAACATTCACCTGCTGTTACCATTCTAACGTTTCTTGCATACGATCTCATGCAATCCACAGAGTGAATGCCTCAGCAATGCAGCGTTCCAATGGAAATTAATGTAATTTAGATGAATCACAACGCAATGATGCTGTAGGTGGGATCCAGGCATTGAGGGGACAGTAAAGCTGACTTCAGAACCCTACTGGACTCACCCAGGAAATAGTGATTGACTGCCCTCTGTTGGACATTACTGGTTCCTGCACTCTGCATACACTACAGTCAAAAACAAGTCATCAGGGCTTCATATATGTATTTTATATAAATATTTATTGGATACTGACCCCCCCCCCCCCATTTTCTTGCCCTCCCAATTCACAGTAACCCTGCATTGTCGGCAGCTCCGCAACTCCTTGGACAGATCTGTGTGATGGTGAGGGTCCCTCACATGGTGTATCCAACCACGTCTCCCAGCCGCCAATTCTATTCGCACTGCTCATTCATCGGCACACAAGGAGAGTGAAAGGCGGCGTGAAAGGATAGATAATCTGATTAATCTAACCCAAATCCTGGGAAACGCTATGCAAATTTGCGCTGCCTCGTGCAGGAGGTCCGGGGAGAGTCAGAGAACCCATAGGCAGGCTCAAACCACTGACCATCATGACGTAAACTGTCCTGCAATGCAGCAACCTAGCCCACTACGCCACGCAAAACCCCATTAATAAGAGTGTTTCCAGTTTAATATTAGCCTGGCCTTAAACTTCTCAATGTAACTAGCAAGTAAATGGCAAATTAATAACAAATAAATACTTTCAACAACATTCCCTGTAACTAAGACAAAAGACGATAAGGCCTAGCCAATAGGCAGAAATTAGCCACTCTGTCCAGGGAGGATCCAATATGTCCAGCCAGGTGTGTGATTGGACCAAAACCTACGAGTCCCTAAGCTTTTCCATTCACCTACTGGAAAAACTGTTCTCACAAATAATGCCCAACTATAGGTGCACTCCAGTTACATGATCACACATTTAAAGCGTCTTGCAAAAATACTTGCACTACCCACATTCTCTTGGGGCAATCCCTGTGAAAAACTAATGCAGTTTATATTGCCAGTCCTATGCATAACAGCTACCTTCCCTTAACACTTCACTTAGCTTGATTAGATAAATAAACAACTATGCTCAATTGAAAGTTTAATATTTCCCACGTTGAACCATGTGACCAGAGTGCACATTTGATCGTTTAAACACGCCAGACCCCAAAAACACCTAAAAATTCTTGTGCCGCTCATTTTTCTGACATGACAGTCACTTCAAACACCTCAATGTATTCTGGATTGATTTCCCAACTTGGCCACTGTGTGTGTCTGGAAAAGTTGCCAGTTACGTCACTGGCAACATTTTTGAAACTACAGTTAGATTCAGGGGAGGCATTCGGTTGACATCACAAAGGCCTTTTATTTGTCCCGTAATACTCTCCAACCACTGAGCCATCTGGACCAGGTTTGTTAGAGGACACACCTGGTCCTCTAAGAAACACCTGGTACTCTAAGAAACACCTGGTACTCTAAGAAACACCTGGTCCTCTAACAAACAC
>JACXGM010000900.1:12437-55169 GCA_016801145.1 Umbra pygmaea
TCTAACAAACACCTGGTCCTCTAACAAACACCTGGTCCTCTAACAAACACCTGGTCCTCTAACAAACACCTGGTCCTCTAACAAACACCTGGTCCTCTAACAAACACCTGGTCCTCTAACAAACACCTGGTCCTCTAACATACCAACTGTCAACATGTCATCTACACCACCAGTCTTCTGTCATACCCATGGCTGTCAATAAAATATTTGATTCAACTGGGGACGGTATGCGTCACCTACCTTGCCGGCCATCTTGCGAAGAAAACTGAAAGTGCGCTTTAAAGGACTGTCTGTATTCTCCTCCTGAGCCTCGTCCTGGTTGATCTCCGTCCAGCTACCCCCTTTTTGCCAGAGCAGACCCGGATCACTGTCCACACTGAGGGAGGAGGGAAGGACCGCAAGAAGCAAAGACAGAGAGTCACAGAAAAATTCTCCAGATTGTTGGAACTGTTACTATTAAAGTGTCTGCCATGACAACAGCGAATAGAGTCAGAATGGAGGGTCAACAGGTCTAGCATGCAGAAAGCACTTTAGTGAAGGAAACAGATCCAAAATGGTGACAGACACTTTACGAAAGGGACAAGAGGGTGAAAGACAAATCACCTCTGTGTGGATCCTCCCAGATGACTGTAGGGGAAAGTCTCTGGAACATACAAAGCAAAGACAAGCTCAACAATGACACCTTCTTCAACTCTACACAGCCTACGGCTCTGAATGAACTAATCAATCCCACATATGTCTAGAAGAAAGCAAAAGATAAACAATGAAATGCAAAGTAAAAATAACTATTGATGTATACAACTAAATTTAAAAACGGGCAAATATTCTGCTCACCTGACACTTATTCAAGAGTTGCAGAGCAATCTTTGACAAAGAATAAGCTTGTCAAGCATGAAGACAGTTGTGAGTGTGAAAGAGGCACAGACAGGCTACTGACATTCAGAAAATAATTTAAAGGGGGACAGAGAGAGAGTTACAGAACAAGAGAAAAAAACTGTCATCTCAGCATAAGAATGAAGGAATCGCAGTGGACGAAGCTAAAGGAGCCATGATGTAGTTTGCAGGAGAAATGGAGGCTGTCTGAAGGGGACTTTGGCTAACAACAGCACCGGAGCCCCGGCAGAACAAACACAGGAAAAGAGCTTCCGCATTGCTGCACACACACACACGCAAACACGCACGCACAAACGAACGCACACACACCTAGGACCCTGGAGGTTCTTTGGGGTTTGTTGAGACACCGAGACAAAGGTGATGAACAAAGAGAAATAAACACACACAAAAACGAAGACATCCACGACACCCAGAAACACACTTTATCCACGGTTAAAAACAGACAAGAACAAAAACAACAACATGCATGCACTTAGCGTTTATTAAAATACCCAATTATTATAATTGAGTCCACCCACATAAAATGCACATAACTGACAAATTACTGTAAACAAAAAACAAACCATTTAAAAGACAAAAAAACATGTACAGTACACAGATAAATACATTGACAAACACAGACTTACTGTCCACCATCAGACTCAAAGGCTGCTAACAGAATGCTAATGTGTGTCTGACAGAAAGAGAGGGAGTGTCTGTTGGTGTGAAACAAAAAGTGAACAGGAGTGAGAGAAAGAGAAAAGTGTGAGCAAGGGTATTAGAGTGTCTGTTGGGGTGAGACTATAGCAGTGGTTTCCAAACTTAACAGTCCTGTACCCCGTCAGACATTTACCATCTTAAACTTTTTGCTGCACTGAAAGTAAAGGGTCTGAATAATTTTGCTCTCCCAATTTGTCAGTTTTTTATTTGTTAAAAAAGTTTGAAATATCCAATAAATTTCATCCACTTCATGATTGTGTCCCACTTGTTGTTGCTTCTTCACAAAAAAATTACAGTTTTATATCTTTATGTTTGAAGCCTGAAATGTGGCAAAAGTTCGAAATGTTCAAGGGGGCCGAATACTTTCGCAAGGCACTGTAGAGTATGTATAAGACAGTGTATGTATACACATTATACATCCATATAGACAAAGTGAGTCACCAACAATTTTGCTCTTTATACATCGTTCACATCAAACAGCATTTACCATCAGCTCACACACTGAGTGAAATTCTTAATTGCTCACATGCAGTTTGACAGGCCCGCCACGTCGGTTGAATTCCACACCCGGCTCAGAGTTATTCTGGCCAATAATATGATTTTTTTATAATAATGTAAGTGCGTGATCTACTGTATATCATTATTCTTCCTTTTTTTTACTTTATTGTATACTTAGCATTACATATTTGTCCTTAATAGGTTTGTATAATTTGATTAGCCTACTGAAGCTATTCAGACAGAAAGAAAACATCACGAAAAGTGTAAGCCAGTTTGAATATTGAAATACACTTTCAACCACAGATTATGTCGCGTACCCCTAACGTCAACATATATCCCACTTTGGGAACACCTGGTCCATAGCATCTACACAGCCTAGGGTGAGAAAGACGATCTACAGTCAAAGCAGCGTCAGTGGTTTCTACAGACATACTCCAATAAAGAGACACAAGGACAGATTTGCCAATTCAACAACCAGAAATGTAGATTCCTTGGCTGCACTGTGATTCTCCTCCATTCTCCATTAGGTGTGAACTCTACTTCATGGACTTAAATAGGCCAGGTAAAATGGGAGAAGCAAGTGGACCCTTTTGGGTGTGGAAATACAGAACACGTGACTCCTTCGATCATGCGACCAGGTGAACTCGCCTGGCCAACTGGCCTGGTCTCCCCGTTTTTCCAATGGAAAACAAAAATATGTGTTTGTTATTGGACAACTTCAGGTAAGTCCATGTTCGTTTTCTTTGACAGATGTGTAATAAACTTGACCCCGATGCGGAGCGTCGACTTACCGTAGCAGTCGGAGCGTGGACGCGGTGCCGATCTGCGAGGGTGGCAGCGATGCACGAAGCAGAGAGTTGGGGCCGAGGCACTGCAGCCCTGCAGGTTGTTGGCCTGCTCCTGTTTTACACACATTAGAAAAACTTTAGCTAGTTAAGCACTGCAGCTTGGACCCAACAAGAAGGGATCCTTTCACACAGTGGAGGGTTAATTAATCTACAAAAAACGTGCTTAAGTTGATTTAGAGGGTTTACATAAAAAATTAAATAGGCAAATAAAATAAGCGCTCAAGTTCATTTACGAATGTTCCCTTTATTTTACCAGGCAGGTCAGTTGAGAACTAATCCTTATTTCCAATGCCAGAATAATGTCAAGACAGTAAAGCAGCTGAGAGTAAATAAGAATGACAGAACATGGCTACATAATGGGAAACGCTCACAGCACGAGAAGTCTACCCTTCCTTACCACTCTGGTAAAAACATCTTCAAGGTTAAGTTGTAAGTAAGGTCATCTGAATCAACGTAAGTTTAGCAGAAAGTGTAAAGAGGAACACCACCTAGGCCAGGGGTATTCAACTCTAAACCTACGGGGTCCGGAGCCTGCTGGTTTTCTGTTCTACCTCAACATTAATTGGACTCACCTGGTGTCCCAGGTCTAAATAGGTGTCCCAGGTCTAAATAAGTCTCAGATTAGAGGGTTGCAATGAAAAAGTGGAGAGGATCTGGCTTCGATGTCCAGAGTTGAATACCCCTGACCTAGTGAAATCAAGCCCTGGGTATGGTGACAACTCATCCTCCACCAGGTGTCACTATACACCCCTGTCCATTTCTCTTTATTTTTAATATACATACAAATCATATTAACATTTGGAAATCAGTAAAAGTCCATGTTGTTGTTCATTATAAGCATCTCTTCCAGGCAGTTGGTACAATCCCACGGTCCGGGCTGATTGACAGGCTCACCTCCAATATGGAGTAGTGCTGGCCATCCGAGCCCGCCTCCTCCTCCGTGAGTGAGGACAGGGAACCTTCCTGGTTGATGGGCTTCCTCCGAGGGTCCCTCCCTGCTAACCGGCCACCCGGCGCCGCCCCCAAAACCACATCCACGTCCTCAGGAGCCAGGTCCTCCAGACTCACACTAAGAAAGAGGTCAACCACAGTCTGCATCACCTCGGAAACCACCAGAACATACAACATTATTCCCACACCAACACATCCCTGGCAACAATGTTAGTAGAACAGAAAGTAGAGGAATGACATTGGTAGGTTTTCACTCACTCTAGAGGAGAGCTTGTTTCCATAACTACTGGTGAGTGTTAAGGCAAAGCAACTTCTGTGGTTGCATCCCTGTCAAAATGGGCTGGCTGCTGCTAGTGTGTGTGTGAGGTCAGTGCAAATACAATGGCCACTCTTAGGGCAGTGTGTGACTGCATCACCAGAGAGCCCGTACCAGCGTGAGAACGCGTGTGCTAATCTGCGTCCAATGTCAACCCACAGAGCCCTTGTCTCATTCTCGTAAGGGACAGCGTTCATAAACGATAGACCGGTGTTTCAGAGAGAAAGAGTGAGCCATGTTTTCACACAGACGCAGCAACTTGGATCACTAGAAAAGCCTAGGACACTTTTTACTAGTTAACTATAAAAAGGCAGCGGTTAATTAATAATTGACCAATCAAGAAACTGTGCCGTTGTCCAGAAATTGATAATAAATAAATTATAAATTTACGGCCTTCACTCACACAAAATTTGTCACATTCGGGGGTTCCGCGTTGCATAGTGGACTAAGTTGCTGCCTCGCAGCACAACTACATAATGGTGACCAGCGTTCAATCGCGGTCGCAGAATTTCCGACTATGCCCAGAGCCCAAATTGCTACAGCTCTGCCCGGGCTAGAGGAGTAGTAATTTGGACTAGTGCAACTTGCCACCTCATTGTCCAGTAACTCCTTGTGTGCAGATCAGGTGCCTGTGAGTTCAATTGCAGAAGTATAGTTGATGAATGTGAAATCCTTATGGCATGAGTCGACTAACGGCTTCTGTGTTGAGAGAGCCAGTGTGAAAAGAATTAGACGGCTTTGCGATATGTGCTTGGAGTAAGCATGTGAGCATCCTCAGCCATCCCTTAATCAACCAGATTGTAGGAATGTAGAAATTATTCAGGAAGACAAATCTAACCATAGATTTCAGCATTAAGAGAGTGATGGCGAGGATCCTGGCATCTAAATCATGTATGATGTGTCGTATCAATGGGGCCCATTCAGTTTTTTTCCTGATTGCAGTGGGGCAACTTTGTTCTTTGTGGGCATCATTAAATCATCAATGTGAAGATTCCAGTTTATGGCGCCCCCTACCTGCGGTTGTCGATAGGCTCCATTTCCTTGTGCTGCACGGTTGCCACGGCGCCGGGTTCCCAGCTGTGTCTCCTCCAAGGGTCCAGGTGAGTGAGATGACGGGTGGCAGGAGAGCGGAGGATCACCACCATTCGATCCCCCTCCTTCAACCCAGAGCCAGGGGAACATGGCGGGGAGGGGTACGGTGAACATGGGTGAGCAGGTGGTCTGATGGACGGACAAGCAGGTAGACGAGACGGGGAGGTTGGGGGAGTGGTCGGCATCTGTATGAGGGTCAAAGGATGAGTCGTAAGAGTGACCATGTGGGAGAAGTTCATGTTAACAAACTGAGAGATACTGTAGATGTACCGTATGAATCAGGTGGTCCGGTTTCTCAGGGCCCATAGTCCAGAGAAGGGTTCTCTGCTCCCACTCAAGTTCACAGGATCAAGATCACTTCAGAGTCCAACATGACTTTATCTAAGACACCAAAAACACAAAAAGAAAGTGGATGAGTAAAATATTATGCATTGATTAACATTGGTTTGCTGTTGTAATCTTTTATTTTCGTCATATCTTACTATGACTGAACCGCTATACTGCCCTGCAAAGTGAAAAGGCCTTAACTTTGAGTTTACGTCATTTTTGGAACATTAAAGATCTGCTTTATCATGTGGACAAATAGAGTGAATTTTGTTGTTTGTTGGAGAAAATAGTGTGTTGTCTTTGCCACATTTCCAATATTCTGTCTAGAATTTAAATACTAAAGTAATTGTTCCTTAATTCTACACTCTGGCGAGTTAAGGTCTTTTGCCTTTGTATGGAAGTAACAACGTAAATAATTTAAACTAGGTAATGTTAATAAGCAAACCCAGTAAGTCAGGCATTGCTAACTTTCTCTAGTTAAACTGAAAACAAAATGTTATTTAAATGACATTTTAGGATTTTTTCAAACATTCTAATGTTAATAACTGCACAGTCCTCCTATTTCAGAGCACCAAACATATTGAAACTGTTGGCTTGGGAGGTTAGTCAGGTGTCCACCGCAGCTTTTGTGATGTCACCAGAGTGATGTCAGAGTCCTGGTTTTAAGAGGGGAAAGTTTCTGAGTTGCCAAATTAAAGTATGTACAACTATCAATTTGAAAATGGCCTTAAAAAACCTGAACAGTCTTTGAAATACTAATGGGAAAGAAATGCACAATCCACGTGTGCAAATCATATAGTCTTCTTTAGAGATCAGTTGACTTAAACTTTATGGTGATTTTCATATTGGGAGGAGAATGCATTCCCAGGCCAACAACCAGGGATGAGCTTACATGCAGCCAACCTACCACTAGGAGTCACTAGATTGCTTCAAAATTAATTGAATTTTAATCACGATCACAATTTTGGCTTCCCACGATCAAATTCGCATGATCGAGCGTACATATCTGTCGTACATGCTAGCAACTATATCTTGATACCATTGGAAAGAGGAAGATCAGATGGAAAGAATGAGTAACCTGTGGATCATCCCGGTGAGAGCTATGGCGCCTCAAAGTCGGTTATGTTTTTTAAACTGTCTTTTTTTACTAAACATGTTACAGACAGGAAGCAGGAAGCGAAAGTGACAAAATATCAACTCTGCAATGATGTAGGACATCATCCTGCACAACAGCAACAATTTCTGGAAGTGGAAAATAGCTGGGATTTTGAAAAAGTATAGAAATATAGTGAGAAATGGGTGGAGCATTTTGATGTTGACTTGTTTGTATGGCCCCCAAACTTTGCACACTGGTCCAGGAGCCCTGGGGGCTTGAGAATATGCATTAAAAAGCCTTATTCATCATGGTTTACATGCTTTTAAACATAAAAACATGAAACTTTACATACGTTCTTTATTTTATTGTTTACATTTTTTATATTCTTTAAGGAGATGCACTGAATTTTGGTGAATAAGAGAAACCATTTTATTTTGGTGCACATATTTGTACATTAGCAGGAATGTAGCACAATATGGATGTGAAAGCAGTTATAATTAGCCTATGTGACAATAAAATTTGTTTTGGTTAAAATCAACAAATAATCGTGATAATTAATTGTGATCTCAATATTGATCAAAATAATCATAATTATCATTGTGGCCATAATTGTGCAGCCCTAGAAGACAGTGAAGCAAATTTTCTCTGCATGGCCCATAAGAACTGTCGTGTAACAAGGATTTTAAATCTGACAGGTTGTATTTTGCACCCTTCTTTGTAAAACCTAGATATTGTGTGAATAAAAAGTCTAGCAGGACAAAGTGTGTGATATTGGAACCAGCCCATCCCAGAAAGACAATAATGCTTCGTTCAAAATTGCTTAGGACACCGGATCTGCCTGCTTCATAAGAACAAAACACGTCCATGTGACTCACTCTCTGTTTAGTACCTAGTAAACAGGTTACTATGTTTTGTTTTTTACCATAGAACACTGCAACATTCTTCCTTTCAGGATATGATTTGTGTATTTCCATCATAAATAAAGATGTTAATAATTAACTATGGGAATACTGTGTATGACATCTCTGTATGTTTGTTGTCTAGCCATATCTTCTTCCAACCACTGTCAGATTTTGGCATGAAAAGGTCAGTCACTTCTCATTCTGAACCATGTAAGCTCAAATAAATCTGCCCAATATTTGTCCACCTTATTTCCTTAAATTACTCATTAGGTGGTATTTTCCTGTTAAGTCTTTTTAATGAGTCATCGTTCAGCACCCCTCCATCCAGTTTACTTCAGCCAACGCCCACCTAAACTCAAAACTAGAGCTAATGATGGGACATTAAGAGTTACTGATTATAAAGGTCTGTAAAAACACACAAAAAAACAAGAACTGAAAATTATGACAGAATCCTGTTACCTGCTTGTTCATTACCTAACAACTTCTGGGAAATACTTCCTAGACAGCCCAGTTACATCCATTTTAGGAAAATGCATACTTGTTCTGCAACATTTCCCTAGCTTTGTATTTCCCAAGCTGTATAATCATGATGGTTTAAAAATGTATTTCGGAGAGAGTTTGAAGTGCACTGTGTATTTTCAGTTTATTGGTATTTGTGAATTGAGCCAGTGTGTATAAATCCTTTAAAAGTTGTTGTGTGTGTGACCATCCCATATCAGCAGACATACGTAAGAACAGGGTTACACCATGCAATCACGCAGTGGGCAAACACTACTGAGATAAGGCCATGCGATTTGCTTTGGCACCACACCTAACCGCAAATGTAACAACACTTTTACAACCTTCCGACAACAAATGTACAACCCATTCACAACACGCATGGTTATGAAACTGAGGTTTGAACATGAAGTCATTCTTTTTAGAGCAGAAGAAAATACACTCACCTTAAGGATTATTAAGAACACCTGTTCAATTCCTCCTTAATGCAATGATCTACTCAACCAATCACATCGCAGTTGCTTCAATGCATTTAGGGGTGTGGTCCTGGTCAAGACAATCTCCTGAACTCCAAACTGAATGTCAGAATGGAAAAGAAAGGTGATTTAAGCAATTTTGAGCGTGGCATGGTTGTTGGTGCCAGACGGGCCGGTCTGAGTATTTCACAATCTGCTCAGTTACTGGGATTTTCACACACAACCATTTCTAGGGTTTAGAAAGAATGGTGTGAAAATTGAAAAACATCCAGTATGTGGCAGTTCTGTGGGCGAAAATAACTTGTTGATGCTAGAGGTCAGAGGAGAATGGGCCAACTGCTTCAAGCTGATAGAAGGGCAACTTTGACTGAAATAACCACTCGTTACAACCGAGGTATGCAGCAAAGCATTTGTGAAGCCACAACACGCACAACTTGAGGCGGGTGGGCTACAACAGCAGAAGACCCCACCGGGTACCACTCATTTCCACTACAAATAGGAAAAAGAGGCTACAATTTGCAAAAGCACACCAAAATTGGACAGTTGAAGACTGGAAAAATGTTGCCTGGTCTGATGAGTCTCGATTTCTGTTGAGACATTCAGATGGTAGAGTAAGAATTTGGCGTAAACAGAATGAGAACATGGATCCATGCCTTGTTAACCCTGTGCAGGCTGGTGGTGGTGGTGTAATGGTTTGGGGGATGTTTTCTTGGCACACTTTAGGCCCCTTAGTGCCAATTGGGCATCATTTAAATGCCATGGAGCATTGTTTCTGACCATGTCCATCCCTTAATGGCCACCATGTACCCATCCCCTGACGGCTAATTCCAGCAGGATAATGCACCATGTCACAAAGCTTGAATCATTTTAAATTGGTTTCTTGAACATGGCAATGAGTTCACTGTACTAAAATGGCCCCCACAGTCACCAGATCTCAACCCAATAGAGCATCTTTGGGATGTGGTGGAACAGGAGCTTTGTGCCCTTGATGTGGATCCCACAAATCTCCATCAGCTGCAAGATCCTATCCTATCAATATGGGCCAACATTTCTAAAGAATGCTTTTAGCACCTTGTTGAATCAATGCCACATAGAATTAAGGCAGTTCTGAAGGCGAAAGGGGGTCAAACACAGTATTAGTATGGTGTTCCTAATCCTTTAGGTGAGTGTACAATAACCCTGAAAACACTGTTAAAACTTGACAACATAACAAAATCAAGTAGCAAGTTGATTAAATTACACTAGAACACATCTTTTTGTTTTTTGTGATTGTTCCCCAATTTTTTCCCTTCTCAATTGGTCTTGCCCCCTCTAACCCTGCCTTGGCAGATCTACAACTCCCTGGACAGATGCAAGATGGTGAAGGGCGCTCACATGGTTTATCCATCCACGTCGCCGAGCCGGACGATTCTTTTCACACTGCTTGTCCAACACAGAAGCCTTTATTCAGATTGTGTGTCGGATGATTACACTCACCAACTATACTTCCGTGATTGAACTTACAGTCGCCCGATCTGCACACAAGGAGCCGCTGGAGAGCAACGTGGCAAGGTAGATGATTTGGTGTATCAATCCCAAATCCCTGGCAACGCTTTTCCAAATTGCGCTGCCCAGTGCTGGGGTCCAGGCAAAGTCAGAGAACCAAAGTCAGGCTTGAACCACTGACCATCATGATGTAGCTTTTTCTGCAAGGCAGCGACTTAGCCCACTACGTCACATGGACCCCAACACCATAACAAAATTGATGACAAATCACAAACAAGACCACAGTTTGTTCTCAATCATTTTTCCATTTTAGGAATATATCTTGCAATGTATACTTAGACATGACATCACTACCATAACCTACCCCCAAATGTTTAGTGGCTTTCAACACCAGACACAATCATCCAAGCGACCCAGACGTGGTTCATCAAGCACCAGCCTAATTTCAACAAGCACTAGAAAATGTAAACTACTCTGAGTCTTCTCTTTATCCATAGCTACATAAAGGCTTTTCATAGCCACCGCGGTGGCGTTGTGCTATAGGCCAAGTGCAGGGATTCCCCAGTAAACCTTCGGCAGCCCACCTTGACACTCTCACATGTTTCTCACCAGCCGTAACTGCTCGAAACACTACTCACCCATCAGGTCCTTAAACTATCCGTTACAGGAACTTCTCAAACTATGAATAACATCTGGAATTCTACTGTAATGAAAGAGCACTGTTGAAGTTTCCCCCATCTCGTTCACCCTTTCCGCAACCCATGGACGAAATATTTACGTTATATTTACTGGAAACATTGCCATTAAATACAGGCTTTACGTAATCACTGTTTTGCTAAAACTCTGCCTGCTCCCGCAGGTGTTTAGTTCACTGCTACCAACTCCCACCTCATTCTTTCCCCCTGCCCCCTCCCCCAACACCTCTTATCCCTCCTTGTATTCTTCTTTTCAAGCTACAACGGATATCAGGTTGCGGAATGGTTTTGACACTGTTACATGGCAGACAGCTCGTTTTAGGCAATTTAGGTTTGCCGTTTTTAAATTTGAGCTCGATAACTGTTTGATCATAAAAATAATACGGTTTTAGACAGCATAACGAGCAAGTAAAACTCTAACTCGGACATGAGAAGGTAATAGAGAGGCACACCGCAGCTCCAATTGTAAGATGCGGCACAAAAACAAAGTTTCTCCAACACTTCTAGAAAGAATGCAACGTAAGCCAGCTGCTAAAAGTCTTGTAGTATGAATGAGCTAAAAAACATAACGGTTTCTTTGTATGAGTTCTCACATTTTTACTTGCACTGTCTGTGCAAGATATATAACTTTAGGTATTTATACGAACTTATCGAGTAAACAGGACATCAATGGGGAGTTGGTGGGTCAAATAATGTCAGTGTTTAACTCAGAGTTAATGAACAGTGTGCATCCATGATAGAGTAAAAGTCTGCAGGCATAAAGGACATTTCTAAGTGTGTCTATATATCTGACAGCTAGCGTAGTCGCACATGGGATAATGGGCCACAAGTGAAGGAAGAGGGTGTGTATTCATATAGCATTCATATTACAGGTGCATCAAAGTGACAGAACAAAATGCTCTTAACGCTGTTTGGCAGATGTCTGAACAGTGTCCATGGGCAACCGGAGCATCAAAACAACAGAATACAGTTAGCTGCGCAAGTTCAAACGACTTGTTAAACCGTGGCTCCATTCAAATACATTAAGTAGATAATTAATAATTAATAATTAATTTAGAAGGTATTCTCTTTAAACTTGGTAAATTCTTTCTTCCTCCGAGGATTTACGGACACAATCACGAATGTATTCTTAAACCAGGGGTGTTGATCTCATTTTCACACAACTGAAAATCAGATTTTCTTATGCAGATTTCTTTAGTCTTTTCATTTATGGAGCGCATCAACGGTATTCATCTCTAGGAAAAGTATAGGCTACAGATAAGCAGTTCAAACCTGCACATCAATTTAGTTTAAGTTGTAAATTAGAAATCCATCACAATCAAATTACACTGACAGAGCACAAATGGTTGACATGCTAGGTCCCCTGCCTCTAACTCAAAACATAATTCATACATCTCCAGAAGCAGTAAAACTAGGCTATATGGATCTTCCCAGAATACAAAACTTATAATGGGAATTCTCATGGGGCCGTTGTCTGTTAAGGCAAAATATGTTAACAAACTTGACTAAGTCCCTGAAATGTAGCCAACACTGTTTCTTGGTTCGAGTTCTATCATATCCTGACACTCTTGCATTACTTACCTTCTCTCCTTTGGTACTGCCTGTCGTATTCCTCTCTCAGTATCAGTCTTCTACATCTTCACTCCATCCCCCTCATCTCATGTTACGCATTCCCTCCCCAGAAACAACCTCTTCGCTCCCTACCCTCTTGCTATTCATATTCATGGCCGTGAGGTGAATGGAGTCACTCATGCTTTCCAGGCTTTTCAAGGGATGAGCATTTGGTACAGTAGTGCAATTTCTGTAGCCTGGTTGCCAATCTGTTTGTGCTGTTTAGCAGAGACATTTGCATGTTTGTTAGGAATCAAATCTTCCGAAGTGTAATAACTAAATACACACAGCATTGTGCAGAGGAAGGCAGAGGGAGAGCATGACCATCAAGCCAAGCCGGGGATTAAACCCTTGTTGCCAGGCGACATGTTCGGTCCAGTGTCAGGAACTTTTAGAGTCAAGAATTGTACGATATTGCTCTAAGATCAGTGTGTGCATGCAAGAATGTGTGACAGGTTGTACAATTTGCTAACATTGCTAACCTGAAGCATAGACTTTCAGTTAAATTGCACCACAAGCCTAGGATTTCGAAACATGCCTTCTGCAGGGAAAATATTTCTATGTTTATAGTTGTGCCCTAATTTAACTTGGCCAAGGAAGGCATATGCCTAATTCAATCCGTTGGTTTTTGTAGAAATAGAAAAAGTAATTGGTGGTAGGGAAACACACAAGGCAACTCTACTCCCATTACCGTCTGCTTTCTTTTCCTTTGCCACTGTCCTTTGTCCCTCTTTAACCATGAACACCTCCACCTACATCACAAAACCTATTGTCCCTGTTTTTTTGCACAAAACCCAGTGTATTTTATTGTGCCATAAGTTTGCTTGTCTCCCGTTTCTCTCTCTAATGAGACCATGTAGACCAGATTTACCAAGGAATTACTATTCAAATGTGCTCGTCTTTCCTAAACTTGTTCGTATTTGTGAATTCTCTCTCCCACCACCCTCACACTGACAGCACTCTTTCACCTTCTTACATTGTGAAAACCTGCTAAACTGCATAATGAGGGTGGTTTAGGCAGAGTTTTGTCAGACTAACCCTCAGCTGGAGGTTTCAAGAGCTAGTTTTTCTCCTTTGCCTCTTTTAGCTGGACGTTGAGTGTAACTATCTACTGATTGTACTCCATAGTGACCCCTGTGGGGACAACAGCCAAGGGGTCCTGAGTCCTCCCCACCTCCCAGGGACTATGAGCATTCATTGGCTAATCACTTTGAGGTGGCACGCAGCGCAGTGAGGAAAAAGACAATTCCACTTTCACAGCCTTGTTGTTGCCCAAAGATATGGGCGGAGTCTAGGTTAACAGCCGCCAAAAGATCCTACCTTAACAATAAAGAAAAACAATAGCTCACATGTTTTTAATTGTGTAATGAAGAAACACATACATGCACGTTATTTTATAGATGCAGAATTATGTATCTGATCGATAACATGTACCCTAAACATTAGGTATTGGTTTACATGTTACTGTTTACATGAACTATCTGTATGTATATATATATATTATGCTTGATTTTCTAGCCACCTTATCATATGGTTATTGATAGAGATGGTGTCTATTTTACATTTTAGCCATTTAGTAGATGCTCTTATCCAGAGTGACTTACAGTAAATACAGGGACATCTCCCTGTAGCAACATAGGGTAAAGTGCTTTGCTCAAAGACAACAACATTTGGCTCAGTCAGGAATCGTACCGGGAATTGAACTGGCAACCTTCCGACTACAAGTTAGACTCCTTAAACACTGACCCATCTGACCTCACTTCCTTGTGTTTTTGTTTTTAACTGAATTGCTGGAGTTGAAATCAGAGAACTAGATTTTCACTGTACATGCAATAATGCCTGTTCTTCACTACATGTGACACATACTAAATTGTTCTAGCTACAATGGTTCCACTGAATTTAACTGTGACTTAATATAACATGCTAACTAACATCCATCTTGTAGAGTCTAGAAAAGATCCAACATCTAAGGTTAGTTTTCACACATGTACAGTAGCAAGGAAATTATGTGAACTCTTTGAAATTATCTTGATTTCTGCATAAATTGGCCACATTATTTGATCTTATCTTCATCGAAGTCACAAGTTCAAAGTTCAAATGTGTTTATTATGTAGTTGTGACTGTTAAGAGTTTACAAGCAAGGAATCCTGCAAGCAATTCCTTAATGACCACTCAATCCTTGACCAAAAGACCTAACAATTTCACAAATTCCCAAATTGCATTAATATCCAGTAGTATTTGTAGTTTAAAGTGACACATTAAGTAAAACTGCTTTGCTTCATTGTAGCTGGTGCAGTGTGAACTTGTGTGTTATCCTGTACATTCCCGAATGAATACCTATACACGTTACTACACGACTACCTACTTACTACTCAGAATTTGTGTTTCTTGGGGTATTTGTGTTTACATAACACTACAAGGAATCAGTTCACCTATGGCTGTTTTGCACGCAGCTAATTGCTAATGTTTGGGTTTAATTTCTAATAATGCCAAATGAGCTAAGACAATGATGTAATGAACAATTACATCAAATGATAGATATTACACAAGGTAAATTATCCAAAATGTACAGTAACTGTAGTCTATATGCAACTGTAAATTATGTTACATTAAAATATGTAGTTCGATTGTTTTAAGCTCAGATATGACAAAGACATTGGGAAATTTATATTTCTATTCGCTATGAACGATCAATGGAAGAGATGGAACAGTCTTTCCTGCATAATAACTTGTTTTAAATTAAACATTTTGGGAAATGACATGTCGTTCATCTCTTAAAAAGTATATGAGTTGTCAAATACAATGGTTTGTTCATTAGTAGGCTACTTTACCTGTACTTGGCTTTTACATTGTTTCTTCATAATTTGGGAAATTAATAGGAAAGACTTCTACGTGACGACCGATGAAAAGAGCCAGGTGAAAAGTAACCCAGTCCAATAAAGAGATCCAAAACATAACGTCAAAAACACTGCAACTGCTTAAGAAAAAATCTAAACCCATAGACCGTATGGGTAAACCTTTAGAATGTGTACGTATTAGTCGGCCGGTTTCAACTAATATTATTGGCCAGCAGGTCTCCAAGTAAACCAAGTTAATAATACGTTAAATTAACCCGGACAGCTGATTGGTCATCGATATAGCCGCTCCCTATAGGCGGATGTCTGATATGTGAGATGTTTATTCATCAAATATTCATAGCAACCAAATGTTTAATTTTGCCGGCTAGTTTTGGCGCGAGGATGTTGGCTTGAGTGTATGTTTTTTGTTACCCATGTCGTTAAAATACAATTTTCTAATTTGGTGAGTTGTAGCTCCTATACGGTGAAATTAGTGAAGGTTATGTTTTAAATGTGTTTTGTTTCATATTAAGTAAATCTTTAATTAGTTTAACTAGTATTATACATGTCTTATATAAAATAAAATGATATTTCGATTTTGATGTATTAGCCGATATTATTTTGCCATTTAGTCTATTATTAAGGCATACAGTTATTTTATTGATGAAGTTGCGTCACGGATCATGACGTGGCGCAGTATGTAGACATTAAACCAAAAAACTAAATCGTTCTAATCCCGAGCCTGAGCAACATGTTTAATAAAAAAAATCTTCACAGTTCATAGTTGTTAAATTGTTTAACCTATTGGCGAAGAAGCCTAATCACTCTTGTCCACACTGGAGCACAAATCTCATGGCAGCGAATCCCCCTTTTTCACGGACCAACCCTCCCTTTACTGTTTTCAATGTTGCCCAACCCTAAGTTTTCTTACTTCCTTATCTTCCTCCCTCCCTTCCTTCAGGTTTCTCGTACGCTGTTCTGATTTGATCAATCTGATAAAATATAAGGCTACAACAAATATTGCGAAATACTGCAAGTTGGCCTTCTGTAAGGCAACGAGGAACAGAAGCAGGCTGTATTATATTCTGGCCTTATTTAGAGCAACAGCTACGGTGCAGCTGCCCAGAGGATGAGCTCTAGTTTATTTGAAATTGGCATGCATGGATATGAAATAGGCATAAACACAGGCATGTGCCAGTCCAGGGGTATTCATCTTTTCTGTGCTTCATGGTTTACTCCTGCAGAGGGCAGCAGAAGACTGTCTTAAGGTCTTTAGCAAAGTAGTCTACTTATTGTAGACGCTTTTCTGTGTAAACAAACATTTATTTAAAAGGATTACCCCTAATATATGCTGTTAGTTGTACGGTATATTCATTTCACACTTTATTGAATTAAAAATATTTGTATGATGCTTGTATGAATGCCAATCTCAATGTATGTTCATGAGATCACCCAACAATCCCTGCATTACAGCTACAAACAAATCCACTACACACACATACAAACACATTTCTTCATGCTGGCTATGCTACCAGCTATTTTAATTGCTTGTTGCAGATGACACCACTTTTAAATGTTAAGCATTGAAAACAATCAGATATCAAAATTGAGTTTATGTAATTCCACTTTGGGCTTGTTTCAATAAAGAAATCATAAGGAATGATTATTCACTGCTTTAGATCAGTGTCAATGACATTGTGCTTTCCTTTGCAAACATGGTGCACTGGAAACCATCTATGGATAAATGAGAAAATGTTGTAATATAAAATAAGCTAGTTCAGTCAGGAACATAATTGATGTATATTCTTTTTCACAGATCACATTAAATCACTTTTTCCTGCTGTAATTGCATAGGTAACAAGGCACATACATTATGGGTTTGTTTTCTATTGCCAATATACCATCACTAAGTGTCCAGGAACTCCCTGCTGCGTTGAGCGTCAAACATATTAGGTCCAGTGTCTATGAACTTGGCTCAGAGAATTTGCAAGAATTATTCTAAATTATTAATACAATCTTTTGATAATAATGTTGCTTTAATAAAAAACAATCCCACATTACACTAACAGTTTATATAAGGTAATTTCATTATATAATGAAATACCAACATGTCAATAGTTAAGAAACAACAGAATATGCTAATAATTATTACAATAAGACAATCCATAGACCAATATGTCACATTATTATTCATGCATCAAGGTCTGATTCTGACAGTAACACTACTGTTTCAATAAAACATAATGTTGGAGCATTTACTTACTGCATGCCAGACATAAGCATTGGATTAATAAAACTACAGAACTAAAAGAAATTCTGTAGAGGAGAATCTTTCAATCTTTGATGTGTTATTAATGCTGGTTGTTCATCTTACAATTTCCCATCATGCATATACAACTCAAAAAATATTTGTAATCAAGTTTCAGACACTACGTTAGTATTACATAGTATAACAGTTTAATAACAATTCATGCTATATTCATTTTATAAGTTAAATTTGTTAGACACATTTGGAAGACTAAAACCTAATAAATGGTTAGGTTCTCTTTACATTTCCGTCCACAAACTTACAAGGGAATTCCTGCAGGTGCAATTACGCCTTGAGTTTTTTCAACCCTACGTGGTGCAATCCAGTACTGTATATCCTCAAATCAGTAACATTCCCATAAGAACTATAATGTCACTGTCTGCTAGCCGCTGACTTTACAACTGCAAAAGCACCATAAAAACACCCCATAAACCACAGTAATACTGAGCAGTAGGGCTTCTCAATGAATCCTTTCACATCAGTCTCATGTGACCCAGTATAAATCCACTAGTTCTTCTTGTTTGCCTGTGCTTGTGTCAGCCTTCTTTGGTCATTACCCTCCCTCAAGGCCAGGGAAAGGGTGAGGGTAAATACTGTAGGCTTGCTTGGGTCACTGCGAAGGGCGCTGTGAGCTGCAGCAGGATACTTTGTATCCCCCAGTGGTCAAGTCAATGAACTGCTGCTGAGACGCCGGCGAATAAGAGAGGCCGGCTTGATGTCGTTATCCTCCTGGTCACTCTCACATTGTCTCTGATAACATGTAGAAATATAGCAGGTTAGATATTTTACCTATAGAGCACATTGTGTGCTGGCATGTTTGTTATCGTGCTCTTGGTTGCTTAGCGTGGACCAGAATTATGAGATCTCAGTACTGAGAATATACACAATATATAGTCAATTACTTTGTAAAATATCTGCAGGTAAACCACTTATTTTGAGAAAGTATTCAAATCTTGTATTCAAATGAACATCGAATGTCTCTTTCACAGCTGTGATTTGGTAAAACTCAACAAAAAGAGCTGTTCAGAAAAAGCTGTTTGTTTGTGAAAGACCAATTACGATGTGAAAGTTGAGGGTGTGTGAGGCGGTGGAAAAAAATGGCAAGTAGCCTGCTGTGGTTTTTCAGCTTTGTGTATGTAAATATAATTTGAATGGCCACCTTTTTTAGCTTAAGTGAATACATCTAGTCAGTGGAGTCTGATAAGAGGTGAAGACGTTGCATGCACAGAACCCTCAAACTCTTTATTTGCTGGTCTGTCTGTAAATGCCTACTGAAACTAAATTAATACGTTAGACACCTTTTTGCTTTGTTTTTTCTCTCTGTATGTAAAAACGCCATATGGTAAATTGTGTAGGTAGCCAAGTACAACTCTACAGAGACAAACTCTGTTGGGTTTTTGAATACAAAGTTTAAACTTCTACTTTGTTCTTCCTTATTTGTTGCTATTTTTGTATGTGTTTATTTGCAGTCTTACCAATTCTTCATCTGCCGGTACACTAGTTTTACATAGCACATTGAGTCGACGCAGACGGTTACACATCCATACCATGTTATATGACATCTATGGAGGGGGGATTAAAACAAAGAGAGTTTATCAGAAGAGTTTGTTGTCAGACTGGAAAACAGAATATTAATTATGCACTGCTCCAAAAATTAAGGGAACACAATCTTCACAGTATAACACCAATTCAATTAAACTTCAGGGATATCAATATGGTCAATATGATATCAACTTCAGGGATATCGTATGGCCTTGTATGGTTTGACAAGTTAGATGTGCGCAACGATTGTGCGTTGGCGAATGGACATATCAATTAAACCAGCATTTGGTGCCACTACCCAATGTTGACAATCTGTAGGCTAATGTGATGATAAATTATAAATCCCCCTAATTTATAATATATATAACGCATATACTGTAGCTAAACTAGTCAACCCTTGTGAAGAAGTTTCGATTTAAAATAGGTTGCATTTCCTTGATTGCCTCCCTATCTGGAAGAGAGCAGATCAGATAAACGTTTAGGTTGATAAAAAAGGAACAGTTCTCTTGGAACGGAAGCAGTAAACATCTACCCACTATTCTAGCCTACTACCAACCATGTGGAACTTTGATAGAATTTCTCCCCTGATAGATCGGTTTCATTCTAGCTAGAAACTTACCCTGGCTTCTCTGTAGCCACATTCTAGAATGAAACTCTGATATAAGTTTGAATTCAGCCCTCAATCGGTTTGTGACTTTGGTTTCAATTGACCATTGTTACATAATTTCATTCTCATTGAGGTCAAACGTCTTGAGAATGGCACAAATACAAATTTTCACAAATCTGCTGCTTCACTATTGATCATGGCAATTTGCATATACTCCAGAATGTCATGAAGAGTGATCAGAGGAATTGCAAAGCCCCTCTTTGCCATGAAAACGAACTTAATCCCCCCCCAAAAAACACTTCCACTGCATTTCAGCCCTGCCACAAAAAGACCAGCTGCCATCATGTCAGTGATTGTTTTATTAGCACAGGTGAAAGTGTTAATGAGGATAAGCATGGAGATCACTCTGTCATGCTCATTGAGTTAGAATAACAAAGCATTGTTCTTCCTCTGTCAACCATGGTTACCTGCAAGGAAACACGGGCATCACAGGCAAGGATATTGCTGCTAGTAAAATTGCACCTAAATATCCATTTATTGAATCATCAAGAACTTCAAGGAGAGAGGTTCAATTGTTGTGAAGAATGCATCAGGGCGCCTAAAAAAGTCCAGTAAGCACCAGGACCATCTCCTAAAGTTGATTCAGCAGCGGGATCGGGGCACCACCAGTGCAGAGCTTGCTCAGGAATGGCAGCAGGCAGGTGAAAGTGCATCTACATGGACAGTGAGGTGAAGACTTTTGGAGGAAGGCCTGGTGTCAAGAAGGGCAGCAGAGAAACCATATTCTGCGAAAGGTACAGAGATTGGACTTTTGAGCACTGGGGTAAAGTCATTTTCTCTGATTAATCCCCTTTCCAATTGTTTGGGCCATCTGGAAAACACCTTGTCCGGAGAAGACAAGGTGAGCACTACCATCAGTCCTATGTCATGCAAAAAGTAAAGCATCCTGAGACCATTCATATGTGGGGTTGCTTCTCAGCAAAGGGAGTGGGCTCACTCACAATTTTGCCTAAAAAACACAGCCATGAATAAAGAATGGTACCAACACATTCTCCATCCAAGAACAATGCCTTTTCCAGCACAATGGAGCACCTTGCCATTAGGCAAAATTGATACCTAAGTGGCTCGGGGAACAAAACATCAACATTTTAGGGCCATGGCCGGGAAACTCCCCAGACCTCAATGAGAACTTGTGGTCGATCCTCAAGTGGCGGGTGGACAAACAAAACCCCACAAATTCTGACAAACTCCAAGCATTGATCAGTCAGGATGTGGCCCAGAAGTTAATTGACAGCATGCCAGGGCAGATTGCAGAGGTCTTGAAAAAGAAGGGTCAACACTGCAAATATTCTCTTTGCATAAACTTAATGTAGCCTAATTGTTAATAAAAGCCTTTGACACTTATGGAATTCTTGTAATTGTACTGCAGTATAGTATATAGTTACTAAGAACACTGAAGCAGCAAACTATGTGGAGACCAAAACTTGTAATTTTACAGTAAAAATGTTGATCTTTAATATGTTTCGGTCAGTTCCTTTGTTCTGGCTTGAAATTCTACTCATAGCACCTTTAAGTTAAACTCTAGATAACCTGTAGCCAAAAAAAGTACCTCACATTTAAGGAAAAACTACCTTTTGCCCTGACTCCGTCTCTCATTTGAATGTGATGCTATGTTATAGCAGCACTTGCCCATAGGTTGCTAACCCAGTAGTAGATATAGTAGTTGTGGTAAAATGGGCATTGTTTACATCACAGAGCAGTGTTCAAGTCAGCATCAAATCCAAATGTGTGATGCAGCTGTAGCATTAAATAACAGGAAGACACACAATTCTCTTGTCCTGACAACCGTGAAAACATTACCGATACTGTCCAAAGCAGAACAATTAGTACAGTCATTCCAGGAGTACACATACCGAGCACATATCTTAAGCAATACCACGAGATACTGTACTTCCTTTTAGAACTGTATACACACTGCTCAAAAAAATAAAGGGAACACTAAGATAACACATCCTAGTGTTAACGAATTATCTCTACAACTTACACAGGTCCAACTTACACAGGCCAGTGCTCAGGCTGTTGTCTCCGTGCTCCACTTTCCGTGTCAACATTGGTTGTCATTTGATCACTATTCTGCTTTTCTTACACTGTGATGTACACGCCCTGCTGCTTATTATACATTTAAAACTTGTTGTGTGTTTGTCTTACATTAGCTAAACAAATAATCTGAAATGTGTCTTCTTAAACCAGGATAATGAATTCCTACATATTTAATTACCTGTTTAAAATAAGATGCACATTTTCGATATTTTAACTTGTCATAATAATATATGACGGGCCTATTGTGCACTACAAAGACACATCCTACTCACTTTCCATTTCCTCTTGGCATTGAACTTCTTAAAGTTCTTCATGTTGATGGAGGCGCGGTTCCGGTTGTCCACTTGCTTCCGTGTCAGTGGCTAAAAAAGAGGGAGAGAACGGTGAAGAGTGGTGCTCAATTACAGATGTAGAGATGTACAAGTACACGTTACATGAACAACAAGTATATACACTAAATAGCCAAAAGTATGTGGACACCTGACCATCACACCCATATGAGCTTGTTGGACATCCCATTCCAAAACCATGGGTATTAATATTGGGATGAACAGCTGCCACTCTTCTGGGAAGGCTTTCCATAATATTTTGAAATGTGTCTATGAATGTGTCCATCCAGCCAAAAGAGCTTATTTTCGACAATTTTCCTCCCCTCCCAATTCCCACTAACCCTGCCTTGTCGGCAGCTCTGCAACTCCTTGGACAGAACTGTGGGATTTTACTTATTTATTTATTTGGGACAGTGCACATTAATGAACAATCTCACACTTCTGTACAGACTTTAAATGAGCCAGATTGTAGCATAGATGCTAATTTCCATCTGTAGTCCCAAACCTAACCTGCATGTTTTTGATGGCGAAGGGCGCGCACATGGTTCATCCAACCACGTCACCCAGCCGCCGATTGTTTTCGCACTGCTCCTCCAACACGGAAGCCTTTAGTCAGATTATGCACGGGATGATTACATTTACCAACTATACATCCGCAATTTAATTTACAGGCACTCGATCTAAACACAAGGAGTTGCTGGAGAGCGATGTGGCAGGATAGATAATCTGATTTATCTAACCCAAATCCTGGGCAATGCTATGCCAACCACTGACTATCATGACACAGACTGTCCTGTAATGCAGCAGTTACACAATGCAGACTCCCTCTTAAAAGAGCATTTGTGAGGTCAGGCAATGATTTTGGACTAGAAGGCCTGGCACGCAAACACCGTTCCAATTCATCCCAAAGGTGTTCAATGGGGTTACATGTGCAGGCCACATGAGATCCTCCACGTCACTTTGTGCAGAGATGCCCTGTCATGCTGGAACAATAAAGGGCCTTCCCCAAAGTGTTGCCAAAGTTGGAAACAAGTTGTCTTTGTGTCCTGTAGCATTAAGATGACCCTTCAATGAGTCCTAGGCCAAACCTCGAAAAACAGACCCAGGCCATTATCCCCCCTCCACCATTAGTATGTGTGGCCACATACTTTGGGCTAAATAGGGTAACTTGAATGTGCTGCTGAAGCTCACCTTGATCCAGGGATGGAAAAGACCCTCCTCAGCTGTCATTCTCTCACTACGGAGACAGACAGGCATCACACATGGTCAGACTGACGGAAAAGACCGTCAGATGTCTTTCACTAAAGAGACCCTCAGACAGACTGACCTAACAACAGACAGACAAACAGAACCATAAACAGACAAACACACAGACAGAGACAGACAGACAGACAGACAGACAGACAGACAGAGACAGACAGACAGACAGAGACAGACAGACAGAGACAGACAGACAGAGACAGACAGACAGACAGACAGACAGACAGACAGACAGACAGACAGACAGACAGACAGACAGACAGACAGACAGACAGACAGACAGACACAAACTGTTTTCAATATCAGGGGCCTCTTCTGGTATTATTAGTACAGAGAATCAATCTAAATGAGCGCTTCTCTAACAACTGTATCAACTACTTAGCTCACATAAGCCTGCATCAAAAAACAACGTTAGACCTTTAAGAAAAAAAAGCTCTCTACCTGACTGGTTATCAGTACTATCTAGTGCATGTTTTGTGCACAAAAGAAGGAAGCAACCGCTCCCTTAAACCTGGCCAGAAATATAACAGAGGTGCACGAATGCGGCTACAATCAGCACTTCGCTTTGACCTCAAACCAAGCACACATACTTATAACTGTTCTTGTCTGACAACTTACAGATATGAAACTGTAATTTTTTGTGAAGAATCAACAACAAGTGGGACACAATCATGAAGTGGAACGAAATTTATTGGATATTTAAAACTTTTTTAACAAATAAGAATAAGTTAATACTTTGTAGCGCCACCTTTTGCTGCGATTACAGCTGTAAGATTAGACACAGGTGGATTCTATTTATCATCATTAGCCATTTAGGTCAACATTGGCTCATTCAGAGATCCTCACTGAACTTCTGGAGAGAGTTTGCTGCACTGAAAGTAAAGGGGCTGAATAATTTTGCTTGCCCAATTCGTCAGTTTTTTATTTGTTAAAAAAGTTTGAAATATCCAATAAATTTCGTTCCACTTCATGATTGTGTCCTACTTGTTGTTGCTTTTTCACAAAAAATTACAGTTTTATATCTTAATGTTTGAAGT
This sequence comes from Umbra pygmaea, assembly GCA_016801145.1. Lineage (NCBI taxonomy): Eukaryota > Metazoa > Chordata > Actinopteri > Esociformes > Umbridae > Umbra > Umbra pygmaea. The sequence continues at coordinate 36,846 of JACXGM010000900.1, forward strand.
CTGAATTCTGGCAAAAGTTTGAAATGTTAAACGGGGCCGAATACTTTCGCAAGGCACTGTAGCTCAGACTAAGTGCTGTGTTATTCCTCTGTGCAGAAATACTAGACAGCCACAAACACTGAGTGACTGGTAATAGGTTAAACTGAACCGTGTATCCGTGACCCATAGATCACTTACTTTGTATCTTTTACAAACAGCTTCTGTATGAAGTCTTTGGCCATGGGGCTGGTCTTGCTGAAGTGCCGGTCGTCAAACTCGTAGTTCAGAGCGATGATGTTTCGCAACGTCTCTTCGTCTGTGTCCCCTTGGAATGGAGATGTTCCACTCAGTCTGAAAAAATAAATAGCATTAAGGAGGATGGTACTTTTTCTACATTAAGACTACCTATCAATATTCTGTATAGCAGGGTTCATCAACTCCGGTCCTGGAGGGCCGAAACACTTCTGATTTTTGTTCTCTCTTTCTAATAAGTTACTGGTTTATACCTGGGAAAGCAGGCGATTGCAATTAACTACTAGGTCAAATAAAAAATCTGAAGTGTTTCGGCCCTCCAGGACGGGAGTTGGTGACCCCTGCTGTATAGGGTATTGGTATAAAGTACTAATATGAGATATAATTCCAACTTACAGTATGTAGGTGATGACACCAATGCTCCTATAGAGAAAAGTAACCAAAGAAAACAAGTTTCTATCTCATCATGTTGACGTTATTATGGGGAACCCTCAGGACACCCAGAAATATTAAATAAATTTGTTTGTTGCTAAAATATATCCATTTTGGCCACCATATCTATGACAGCATCTGGATACACTCATATTATAGTTTACTACAATCACGTGCAGCCTGTTAAGACACAGAACACAACATTTCGGTAAAGCAAAAGTCTCTAGCTGAACCCCTAGGAGAAGTTATACAATGGCTGAGCTCAAAAGGTGTACATTCAGACAGAAACAGTCACACTGCTTTCAGGAAAAGCTGAATCATGCCTGCACACGCCTGAAAGCATCCCAAGGGCTTAGCCATCAAAATTCAAGGGGGGACATTCTTCACAAGTACAACAGAGTTCATTCTGAGTATTTACTTCTTGCTTTCTCGAAATCCTGATCTATTTGTGGGCTTAATTTGGTTCCATTGAGCGGTGACTCCATGGTGCAAGTGTGTATATGAAGTGACAGTACACACGCACGCACTTACCACATATCGACTGCAGTGCTTAGAGGTTCGTAGTTAATCACTTCAGGCGCTGAAAATGTTAGAGACAGGCAGAGAGAGACAAAGAGAAGGGGGTGGAGCATTTACTTGTCTATACACGCAGCTGCATTACACCCGCAAGTTCTGCCATAGTTCACTCTTATGGCGGAAAATATTTCAGTTAATCAGTAAACATTTTTAATGTTCCTCCACTAATCAGTTGACTCTAGCAACTTTGCGATAACTTGTTATCTGATGAAGATGTCACCAGACACAATGTAACATCTAAAAATAAAGCAGCCACACTGATGGGCATGTGTCAGTTGAACTTAGAGCAGGAACATGCTTTGTAACCATGCCAACCTTTTCGTTCTGAACAAATTTGTCTTAAATTAGCTGGTGCTTAAGAAGAGGTGCATAAAATGAGAATAATAATGTGCATTCATTGAGTCAGATTTGTTGTTGTTGAGCTGTTCCTTTGTATAACATGGTTATATGTTTGGGGAATTTAAAAAATGTGTTATGCACTTTGGTTTAGTTCTACTAAAATATAAATATATGTGATTTGACATATTACTTACTATGTCAAATCACATTGTTAAATTAACAAAGGTTTCTGAAATGATTATGGTGTAAGTGTTGTAAGTGTTGATTTACCGGGGTATATTCCTATTGATAAAAGGCTAAGTATCCTACTAGACCCTTTAAATGGTTTCACATGTCAACTGGAACCATACTAGTTTGTTATAAAACCATCAAACAACATCATGACACTGCACTTCCTGTACTGTCTCCATGGAAACCCCTGGACCTGGAAATCTGATCACGTCAGGTCTAAATCCCAAATCGCCTCTCGGCACTCGAATTGCACGTTCATGCGTGTCCCAAAACTGAGGGAGTGAATATGATCAAAGGTGTAGTGGCTAATTAGAGCTTCCATTATTGAGCTCTTATTGAGCTGGCACAAATAGAGGGTTCAGAGAAGGGCCACCCCAAAATGCAACGAGATATTTCAAGAGATTTGTGCAATTTCATAGAAAGAAATCAATTTTTAATTATGATGCATTTGCTTATGTCTGATTTGATAGTTTCACAACTAACTTCCATCTTGTAAATTTACTGAAGCATTACTTTAATTAATTTCATGGTTGTTATTATTTAGCTGCAGAGCTGGCTGTTCGTGTCTCTTTTGGGAAGAAAATTCTCTCTGAAGATTCTACAGCTTCTGATGAATGTTTTAAACTTATTGCCGTTTAAAACATTGGCTGGTCAGGCAGACAATGACCAGAAGTAGCCAGTCTGGGGTAGAATAGCGGTCGTTTGTTTTTGAATTGAAAAAAATACATACTACAATACTTAGGCATACTACAAAAATACCAGATAGTCTATTCTGATTTTGTTACCATTTCATATATTGGCTATCCATTTCATAGAATGTTCATAAAGTAGCTAAAGGCTTTTTATTTCAATAATTGTAATAATAACACCGTAATAATAATATTCTGGATTTAAAAGTGTCTTTCATGAAGGCAGAGACGTGGGCTACAGGTCAACCACTCAGAAGAGTGTGAGTAAAGTAAAAAACTAAAAGCATGAGGGGGCCTGTAGAGAATACATGTGCTGAACATGACCACACATTTGAAGATTTTTCAGTATTCTTGGTGCCAAAGGTACATTTTCTCTGGATGACTAAGACATGGCCTTTTTCATTTAAATGTGGAAGATAAAACGCCTCATTCAAATCCCAACTGCATCATAAATTTGAAGTGTTCCCTCAGTTCCTCTGGCTATAAAATGGGTTTAGATTTCTTTTGATGGTTCTTCAAAGATTCACATATGGCATTAATTATCGTTTACGTCTTTGTCACTGTATAAAAGAACAGCACTACTCACGAATGTACTGGGGGGTGCCACTCATACACTTGTACTCCTCCTCTGCCTGGAAGCGGTGGGCCAGGCCAAAGTCGATGATCTTGATTCTAGGGTTCGGTGCCTTTTTGTCTGACAGCATGATGTTTTCTGGCTGATTTGGGAATGTGATGGTAACAGTACAAAATGTTGTTACATGTCAATGATATCCAACTGACCATATGTTTTACATGCTGACCACAATGACTGCCAGGATGTTAATAGCCTGTTCATCAACACACCAGTGTAGATACCAACATCGCCTTGTACAGCAGAAAGAAATGGACGTTCACAGTAAGTAGCTGTGTCAGATTTGCCTTGTACTGTTTTGGTTTTGCTGAATGGATGAACACACAATTCGCATACAGAAAGTTCGATACAAGTCCCTTTTAAAGCACTTAGTTCATAAATGTCATGGAGTGCGTAACAGATTAAAATAGGATACGTAGAATATGTCAAATCAACACACCAGCAATATTTACCTTTAGGTCAAAATGTCCGATTTTTTTGCTGTGCATGAAACCGATGCCCAGCAGGATCTGCTTCATGAACTCAATGGCTTCACTCTCCGTCAGGTTTTCCTTCTCCGCGATGAAGTCAAAGAGCTCCCCTCCACTGATACTGAATGACGAAGGAGTCGAGATGAAGAACCGTTAGAATTCATCCCTGCTGATTCATCCACTTCAGCTGAATCAATTCCCTGAATATATCATGTCAGAGATGAGTTCAAATAGTGTTGATTTTCTTTCAGAATGTCTTACAACCCCCCCAACACACACACCCCATTACACACTCACAGCTCCAGTACCAGCACCACCTCAGCCCGGCTCTCGAACACGTCTTTCAGGGCCATGATGTTGGTGTGCTCCAAGGCCTGCAGGACCTCCACTTCCTTCTCCACGCTCTTTCTCTCGATGCCCATTCGGCTGCTGGCGCACTTCCTGATCTTCATGAACTTCCCAGCCCAAATTACCCCGGTGGCTCGTTCGCGCACCTCCCGCACCTGGGCGAAGTGGCCACTAGGATGGTAAAGAGCAGGACAACTGTGTTACAACATTATTGAGAAACATGCAAATGTGTTCGGTAGGCAGAGCCGGCCCCAGGCATAAGCGAACTAAGCGGCGTGCAATCGAGTGCATAGGTGAATCCGCGTGGTAGGGGGGGCCCCCATATCAAATTCTGCTTAGGGCCCCCAAAAGGCTCGGGCCGGCACTGTCTGTAGGGATAACACTTCTTTGAATAGCTAGGTCCTCTTTGAGCTTGTCCAATATACTGATTGAACACAACGTCATTTACTGTCCAACTATGTCATTCATTATTCTGGAAAACAAGGATTTAGGACTTTGTCATATACAATTTTGGATTGAGCGGGATTTGTAATTCATACTGTATTTGATTCGTTACAGTGGAATGTTTAAAAAGATCTCAATTCTAAATATAAACACACATACACATTTATTTCAGGATTGCATTTTATTATTACCATCCTTACCTTCCAAGTACTTCTCCGATCTCATATAGGTCTTCCACGTTTTCTAGTGTATTAAAGACAGCCATACTTTTCCTCTTCCCAGGTCCTCCCTCTCTTTCAACCCACTGTTTATTAGCGGTATTTCAAGTGTTGCATGGTCAAGACCTAATCAAAGACGGAAAAGAACAAAATCACACTTTGTACTTGAAAGAGGCAGCACAGGAGATTAACGGTCAGGCGTGCTGTATCTTCATCTGACGTCAATCGATTATTTCAGCTGATTTCAGTGGCAGTGTGTGAATTTACTGAAATGAGGGTTCACGATAAGCAGCCATTTTTGCAGAACAAATATATATACAATTAGTGACAATACAATGACTCAACAGTAGCAGTTGCGTAAGCCTTTATTAGCAGTGAACAGGGAAGGACGGAAGAGTGAGCCACTGTTACTCACCCTTTACCCACCGTGTGAAAGCAAACATGATTACGTCTCAACCCGTCAAGAAAGATGTGTCAAAGTACATAAGCCCATTCCTCAGTGAGTATATGCTATTTGCCTTGGTAATATAATGCGGTCCTACACAAAATTCAAAATTGGAAATCGCTATTCAAAACTGAAAACATTATTGGCGTTAATTGCAGAGAAGAATTCTCATTGTCTGCGTTCACCCATGAATGATGCCATTAACCACAAACAGAACGGGAGACAGAAAGGCTGATGAGAAAACGGACGTCGTGTCTGAAAATGACCACAATGATACCAGGCCAAAATTGCTAAATATGCTGTGAATGAGTAAGTGACTGAGTTAAGAAAGTGAGAGAGACGTCAACAAAAATGTTCTACAATCTTATAGTTTAGCAAGCAAGTGATGCCGGCAAGACAAAGAGATTAATGACCTGAGACAGGATGAGACAGAAGGAAAAGGAAATGTGTGTGGAAAAGGGGAAGGAATAAAAAAACTGTAGTCTTCTTTGTGTGTGCGTGTGCATCACTGATACTACTGAATTATAAACATTAAAGTGTTTGGGGCAGGTGGTTTAAAGTTCAAGATGTGTTCACCCGTGTACCAATTACGTCAAATATTGTTTCTGTGGGGAGAGGCCAGGAAGCGATGCTTGTTCTAGAAGTGCTTTTCTTGCTCATTGGATCCCTAGAGAAGGCCTTTGCTGACAGGGTTTACGGAAGTAGCAGACTTGTTTTGTGTCTGACCCTGCGATTGGAGCAGCTTTGAGTTGCTGACATTTACAAACACATGCTGTCTATGAACTTCAGCCGACAAGTCTTCATTAGGACTAAAAGCAAAGAGGCCAGCAAAATAATGTGAAGTGTAAAGAAGGATCTATTTTTATCTGTATAAATAAAGAAGGTCTATTTTTTGTAATGTTATGCTCATTAGAGAGTAGGGTGACTCGGAAGTAGAGAGGAGAGAAAGCATTGTGGGCCAGGCACAAGTCTGTGACTTAGACTGCTACAACACCCATGGCCACATCTGAATATTCATTTGATTTGTGGATTCAAAACATGCATTTATAGTGTGTGTGCGAGTGTGTTTGCGCGCATGCATGCTGGTACTTTCATTATTTGTTCTTTATCCAAGTAAGGGAATGCATGCATTTGTGACAGCATGTGGGTGTTTGAGTGTGTATGTAAAATATACGTACCGGTAAATGTGGGCATGTATGTACATGTTTAAACAAGCTCTCGTTCAAGTGTGTAAATACCTCTCACTCTGGATTTATTTTTGACAGACAGTGCTTGTGCGTGTCTCCTCCCAGTCCCTTTGCTAAAAATCGTTCCCAGATGTTGAACAATGTCTTCAAATGAATCCCTTCGCAGACCTTGCCAAGAAGAAATTCCTAAGATTCCCTTCAATGTCCATCACCAGCTTCCCACCCCAACACCACGAGTCAACAACAGGAAAACAAACATGTTGATTCAAGAACCAGTTCCTCAACATCTCGGAAACCACCCCTTCCCCAAGTAACAATACAGTGGAACTCTGGCCCTTCAGTGAAATGTGCACTATTACATCATTATGATAAAAGATCTGGTGGATAAAGGTCAGGCCTCAGGGGGGCTTTTGCGTCTGGAACTGCTTCTTTCGTAGGACTATGTCAGTGCTTCTCCTGTTCCTCCTTACACTAAGGAGCATAAACCAGTCCTGCTGCTAGGTTGATGCCCTTCTATGGCCCTGTCCAGGTCTCCTTGTGTAAGGGCCCGTCTCCTGGTATCTTCTTTATGCTCTTGAGACTGTACTGGGAGACACAGCAAACCTTCGTGCAACGACACGTATGGATGTGCCATCCTGGAGGAGCTGGACTACCTGTGCAACCTGAATGGGCTGCAGGTACCGCCTCATGCTATTGTAGTGACACGGACATAAGGAGAGAGCGATTTTCTGTGGCCACCACCTGCCAAACCAATCCCATTTTGGGGGTTGTCTTGCTGTTACCTCTCGAGTGCACCTGTTCTCTCTTTCATTTGCACCAAAACAGGGTAAATTGATTCACAATCACTTATGCTTCCTTACTGGACAGATTTATATCCCTGAAGTGTAATTAATTTGGTGTTATACTGTGATTATTGCTAGTTTCCCCCCCAAAAAATGTAACCGTTTCTTTATGTATTTAACTAGGTAAGTTGTCTGAGAACAAGTTCTCACTTGGAGCAACGACCTGGGTAGGTCACATAAAATTAACTTCTTACTTTTATGACAATAACTTCATGAAAGTAAGGACAAATCCATTCTAGTGATTCAAAAGAACTTGCATGATCATTAATTATAGCCAATCTAAACAATTCCCTCATAGCCAAATACTGTGCGTGTTAAACTGACTTGTTCGGGTGAGAAAGAGAACAAACCATGACAAAAGTGAACTGTGTTGAAGGTGTAGTGTCTTCCCCACCCTGTTGGGATTTCCACCAGAATTTTTTTTTCATGTAACATCACTGAACCAGTTAATGCATTTGATCATTTCTGGTAGCATATTTAGAGTCTGTATGCTAACCCAAGATCAGTTTAGTCAGTATTAGAAGAGAACAGTCACCTACAATCCATATGAATTGGGAGGGTGAAGTCAAATTTGCTGAATGCTCAAGGCACGTGAAAATAAGCTTCAAAGATTAATATAAGGCTAGAGTACGGACTGTTACCTTTTATTTCTGTCTGTTTCAACACATACAGGTGTGGCTGAAAGTATTGTTATCCTTGGATATAATTTAAATAATGCACCATTTTCCATGAAGTGTTGAAATTAAATTATATTTTGTCATCTATACACTGATGTCTTTGAAAAAAACATCACACAATACTGAATTCTTGCTTATTCTATAAAGACATTGTAAAATGGCCTAAACAATATTATTGATACCCTTTATTATTGATACCAATATATTAAATAATTGTATTGTAGTGATACCTCAAGTAGATTAATATCTTTTAATTAGTATCACAGGTGTCTTCATTTGCAAAATCGCTCATTCAGCCACTTTAAATGGAGAAAAAAGTATTCAATAACACTGACCATGGAAAAGAGAATGAAAACCAAAAAGTTGTCTGAGGTTAGAGCAAAGGTAATAGCTAAGCATAATCAACGTAAAGGCTACAAGACCATCTCTAAAGAGCTTCATGTTCCTGTTAAGAAGTTTAAAGCAACATCCCTAGACTTGGCAGAGGAAAATTGACCCAAGACTGAAGAGAAAGATTGTATCAATGGTGGAGAAAGAACCATGGATAACTTGTTTTAAGCACACCTGCTGCAAATAATTGAGGGCTTCGTAAGATGCATCCAGTGTGCTTGAACTAGAACACATGAAATACCTGAACTGGCTAGGGGTTTGTGGAGTGCCACATTTGACTGCATGTTAGAAACATGGCTAAGACAAAAGAATGGTCCAAAATGTTAAGAGATAATCGCCTGCCACAAACAAGGAACAGGATACAAAAAGATAGCGAAGGCACTTAATGTTCCCAGAGATAATGTTGGAAGCATAGTTTGCAAGTTCAAAAAGTTAAGGGAACAGTGGTTTTCTGCACCTCAACAGGGCAAAAAAAGGTAGCTATCAAGGGGTGCAACCAGATTTCTGAGATGGCAGGTTGTGAAAAACCCTTGATTGACAGCTAAAGACCTGCAACAACATTTGGTGGCAACAGGCAACAGACACTGAGGTTTCAATGAGCACAGTAAGGCGCATACTAAATGCCAGTTTCCATGTCAGAACTCTAAGAACTACATCACTACTGAACCAAAAGCCCAAGAAAAGTCTGATCCAATATGCTCAAATTCATATAAAGAAGCCACAGAGGTTTTAGGATTCTGATCCGTGGAACAATTAATCAAAACTGGAACTGTTTGACATGATGGATCATCAGTATATCTGTAGGAAGAATGAAGCATATGCTGAAAAGAACACTGTCCACATTCAAGCATGGTGGTGGCTTGGTGATGCTCTAGTATAGTTCTTGTTTTAAGTGGAAGGGTGCCAAGTCTTTTGGCCATGTCTGTTTAACCAACTAAGAGTAACATCCCCCATTGAATGTGAGCATTCATATTGGGAGAATATTGAGTGAAACAAATGTAAGAAGTATAAAAGCAAGTATTTAGGCACAAATCCCTTGCATTCAGTGGGTCTGACTCTTGGTAGGATATTTCAAGATGTTTTGCCAAGCCTTTACTGTAGCCATTTTGAGCTATACATTTTTGTGTGAGTTTCTGACTCTAGACTCCTCTTCAGCAAGTGAAATGCTTGTTTCGATTTAAATCAGGGGATTGACTTGGCCAGTCTAAAATGTTTCACTTTTTCCAACGACGATTGATCTTTGGTTGGGTTGGCATGTGTTGAAAAATGTGACCGTCTGTACTAATACCTCAATCTTTTAATCATATTTTCATATGCATCGAGTACAGACTGTAGAGACCCCTAAACTAAAGGGTTAGGAAATATGTTATGTTAAGATGTTCACCAACAACAGGACATTTAGCTTAAGGGTTGGGATGTTAGGTGTTTATGACGGAAGGCTACAAGTGGGATAAGGCAAAATTGGTAAGGGTATGCTAAATTAATGGCTATATCTAGCTGCATTTAACAGTGTAAAAAGGAAATTCATAAGTTGAAACCATTCCAATATTTGTCATTGTGTTTGTCCCATCTCTGTGTTTAAGAACTAGCTTCCTCTAATTTTATTCAACCAATTATCAGTGATGACAACATAAGTCACCATTCTTTCACAAATTTGAGCCACTGCTGGCAGAGTCTATATAATAAAGACTACCCATGGAAGATTGGCGTTAGCATTAGGAAAAGTAGTATTTGTTTAAAGGCAGTCATTTTGTTCCCATCTACGGTAGATAGCTACGTAAACATGTTTTTGAGAGTAAAACAAAGTGCATAACATTTTTACACCACTCTGTGTGGTGTGTGCTAAAATATTCTTGACAAAGCATTTGTGTAAACAAGAGTTTGCAAATAACCTTGACAGCTGTGTGTATATGCACACAAGCAAACATTATTAATCAGGAGGCGGGGTTTAATGAACCCCTCCTCATCTCTAGTGTGAATTAACTGCTTATTGGCTGTGCTCCGGCTTGTGCCATCCAACCGGTTCAACTTACCCAGAATGCTGCAGTTTACAACTACTGGCTTCCAATCGAAGCTTGAATTCAGTGCTCGATCATGGTGCTTGCCTACAAGCAGGAAGGGGACCTAAGCACTCTTACCTTTAGGCTATGCTCAACGCATATAATATTTCCTAAAAAGAGTACTCTCCTCTGTCAGCCCTGTCAGACCACACTATAATCTAAATCAACAGGAGGGAATTTGGCGTCATGTTAGTTACTGGTTCTAACCATTTATATAGGGTTACCTCGTGTAAAATGCTGCAATCGATTCTTCATCAATTCTTCATCTAGGTGATACTTTTATTATTTTTTTCAGGAAAATGTCCAGTTGTAGTTAGCCTATTGTAGGAGTTCAATTCAATGTCTGTAACTAACCTCACATATTAAAATATTGAAGAAATAAATAAACTGAAGATTTGTTGTGCTGTTTAACTTAAACAGTAAGTGTGACGGAGAACAGATTGGCTTTGTGAACATTCATAATGGATACATCTGCAAGCAGCCAGGAATCATGCTGCTAGCCTGGTGGTATACACGGAAAAATTGCTAAAGTTAACCAAACAGCTATGCAAAGTCTGAGTATCTTGCATAAATAGAGACATTGTACCCAACTCAGGGCAATGAACCACATTTTTACATCAGATATGTCCAGACTAATCTCTAAAGAAGATAGTGACACTGACATCAAATGACCCAACAAGACTATTACATGTTGTTGGAACACATGAAGATGAGCCGACACAGAGAACAGATTAACATCAATCTCTGTCTCTAGCAATTGAGTAGCTTAACCTAGACCTTGTAACAGCTCTACGTGCCAATTTTGTTTTAAAAAAAACTCCGGTATAAAGCTGTCAAAGAAAATGTGTGTTACTGCAGTGCACATTTTAAAGTTATCTTTGCAGGATAGTGAAATGTTCCGCATTCAGAATTAAAGGATTAAGAAAGCACAGTTTCAGGGAATGACTGTTTTCATTTACAAACAAGGCGCATACGTTTCCAAAGCATTGGGCATGTTGCAGAGATCTGGACGGTCAGGTAACACGAGACTGTTTGGAGGCAGATTTTTTTTTATCCGTAAGCATGACAATAGCAATGCTGCATCTCTGATCTATCCTTTCAAGAAAGCTGAAAATACATTTTTTACTGTGACGTTTCCCAAAGTTTCAAGTAACCCAAGACTATAATGTAATTATTCATCCGCATGTTATTATCAGGGATGTCAAATAGATATGTTTTGACAAGTTGACAGTCTTTGCTTTAGCTGTCTGATTAGTCAGCAGAGATGTATAAGACAACACCTTCAGAATGCTAGACTTGTTAAGTAATTTATTCCACTATGTCCCCTAACATAAATGTTTGTTCTTGACTTGATTTCCAGCATGCTTCTCCATGCTTCTCCATGCTTCTCCATGCTTCTCCATGCTTCTTGTTCCCAAGACTTGTCACAGAAATAATACGCAATGATGGAATTCTCTTTTCTCCACCACAAAGAGGGATAAATATAACAATATAATGCTAAATTAATTGTTTGGCAGATACTTTTGTATATGTTCTAACACCCAACTTTCCCATAATGATTGTGGCTCATTGAGGATGTCCTTTTAATCACAGCAGACAAGTTATACATGTTCATTAGCCTGTTCCCTAAATTTTTTGGGAAACACAGTGACTTAGAGTTAGTGCAGGGACGTCCCCCTGGTGCAACTCAGGGTCAAGTGCCATTCTCATGTACACAACGACATGTGACAGTCAGAAATTGAACCGGCCACCTTCCGACAACAAGTCTGACCCCCTAACCCCTGAGCCATCTGACGCGCCCGAAACCGTAGCATAGTGCCATAACAAATCTGTTTACAATGTATTGGTATAATACATTTTGATTTTCACAGTGGGTGAAAATACCAACACAAAAGCCAGCCTAATATCCCTATGGGGCTGTCAGAGTTGAGTATTTGCCCAGTTTCCCAAACCATGGTTACGTTACTCAAATTTAAAAAGATTGTTATTTGGCCAATTTTAAAAGTGGAAGTAACGTAATCACTTCCCCTGATAATAGAAACTTCCCTTTTTGAACTGTGATACTGATAGTGAGTATAGGTGGCACATTCTACAAACACCTGACAGTACTATATGTTTTGTATTGAGCAAGTAAGGTTCTCAATATTTTTCTAATCTTCCTAGCATCTTTGCAGTAACAAATCTATTGTAACGAGGTGCTACATGAAAGCATGTAACAGTGTCACCAAACAAATGTACACAGCGACAAGAAGCAGTTGTTATTAAAAACATAGATTTAATATCTTGATGTTCCTCTGACACTTGTAGAACCATTGCTATTTGACAGTAACATAAAAAAATAGAGACCAGTAAAATAAATTATTACTAAGACCAAGTTAGTTGAAGATTTGGTTTCTTTGTTAGTTACACAGTAACGCCATGTGGAAGTCTTGCATGTAGGGTTACAAATAGAGGCCTGGGCTCATCCAGAAAAGATATTCATGCCACTATGTAGAAAGAGAAGTGATTCCTTCACTTTACATTAATGCAAAAAGCTCAGTTCAACTGAGGATGAAAAACATTTAATCACACCAAATATTGACTGATTTATACAGTTGCTTACAGAAACCCAGCTTCTAGACTGAGACTTATGAGTGAACTCCTCAAATTTATCAAGGGAAAACTCAAATCACACATGGGGACGCGATGACCAAAATATATTAAAAATCTAAATCTTTACAGTACATTGTGTAATTCGTTGACAGCAACATTATCTAAAAAAAAACAGTAAATGGAATCCAAAATCACCAAACGATTGAGGGCTGGATTTATACTCATATTGAAAATCAAAGTAAACAATTGAAATCACAGGCCATTCCAACTTGCAGAAATTTCATCACGGCTACTAAGAATGTAGCTCAGTAGTACGTAATATGGCCCCCACGTGCCTGTATGCAGTTCGACAATGTCTGGGCATGCTCCTGATGAGATACTGGATGGTTTCCTGGGGGATCTCCTCCCAGACCTGGATCAGGGCACCAGTGAGCTCCTGGAGTGTGTGACACTATTTGGCAGCGTTGGATGCACTGATACGTAACGTCCCAGAGGCTCAAATGTGGATTCAGGTCTGGGGAACTTGAGGGCTGGTCCATGGCATTAATGACTTCGTCATCCAGGAACTGCCTAGTCACTCTGGCCACATGAGGCCGGGCATTGACCTGCAACAGGAGGAACCCAGGACCCACTGCACCAGCATAAGGTCTCATTTCATCCTGGTACCTACCAGCATTCAGTCCACTGTTGGCTAGCACGTGGAGGTCTGTGCCATCCGACAAGGATATGCCTCCCCAGACCATCACTGCCAAACCAGTCATATTGGATGGTGTTGAAGGATGCATAGCATTCACCGTGGTGCCTCCAGACTCTTTCACGTATGTCGTGCTCAGTGAGAACCTGCTCTCATCTGTGAAGAGAAAGGGGTTCCAATGGCGGATCTGCAAGATATGATGTTCTCTGAGGAATGCCAATCAAAATTCACAGTGCTGGGCTGTGAGCACAGGTCCCATTAGAGAATGCTGGGCCCTCATGCCACCTTCATGGAGTCTGTTTTTTGAAAGTTTGGTCAGAAGCATTCCCACCAGTAGCCCGCTGGAGATCATTTGGTAAGGCTATGGCAGTGCTCCTCCCGTTCCTTCTTGCACAAAGGAGCATTTACTGGTCCTGCTGCTGGGTTAATGCACTTCTACGGCCCTGTCAAGGTCTTCTTGTGTAATGGCCCATCTCCTGGTATCTCTGCCATGCTCATGAGACTGCACTGGTAGACACAGCAAACCTTATTTTGACAGCACGCATGGATGTGTCATCCTGGAGGAGCTAGACTTCTTGTGCAACCTGAACGGGCTGCAGGTACCGCCTCATGCTACCAGTAGTGACAATGGGGTTGTCTTGTTGTTGCCTCTCCACTACCTCTGTTGTCCCTTTCATTTGCACCAAAACTGGTGACAATGATTCACAATCGGTTATGCTTCCTGACTGGACAGATTGATATCACGTAAGTTTGACTTGGTGTTGTAGTGTGATAATTCCGTTTTTCCCTAACTTTTTTGAGCAGTGTACAATATACACTTACAAAAAGGATTATTAGGAACACCCGTTCAATTTCTCATTAATGCAATTATCTACTCAACCAATCACATGGCAGTTGCTTCAATGCATTTAGGGGTGTGGTCCTGGTCAAGAAAATCTCCTGAACTCCGAACTGAATGTCAGAATGTGAAAGAAAGGTGAAATAAGCAATTTTGAGCGTGGCATGGTTGTTGGAGCCAGACGGGCAGGTCTGAGTATTTCTCAATCTGCTCAGTTACTGGGATTTTCATGCACAACCATTTCTAGGGTTTACAAAGAATGGTGTGAAAAGGGAAAAACATCCAGTATGCGGCAGTCCTGTGCCTTGTTGATGCTAGAGGTCAGAGGAGAATGGGCCGACTGCTTCAAGCTGATAGAAGGGCAACTTTGACTGAAATAACCACTCGTTACAACCAAGGTATGTAGCAAAGCATTTGTGAAGCCACAACATGCACAACCTTGAGGCGGACGGGCTAAAACAGCAGAAGACCCCACCGGGTACCACTCATCTCCACTACAAATAGGGAAAAGAGGCTACAATTTGCAAGAGCACAACAAAATTGGACAGTTCAAGACTGGAAAAATGTTGCCTGGTCTGATGAATCTCAATTTCTGTTGAGACATTCAGATGGTAGAGTCAGAATTTGGCATAAACAGAATGAGAACATGGATCCATCATACCTTGTTACCACTGTGCAGGCTGGTGGTGGTGGTGTAATGGTTTGGGGGATGTTTTCTTGGCACACTTTAGGCCCCTTAGTGCCAATTGGGCATCGTTTAAATGCCACGGCCTACCTGAGTATTGTTTCTGACCATGTCCATCCCTTTATGGCCACCATGTACCCATCCTCTGACGGCTACTTCCAGCAGGATTATGCACCATGTCACAAAGCTCAAATCATTTCAAATTGGTTTCTTGAAAATGACAATGAGTTCACTGTACTGAAATGGCCCCCATGGTCACCAGATCTCAATGTGGTGGAATGGGAGCTTCGTGCCCTGGATGTGCATCCTACAAATCTCCATTAACTGCAAGATGCTATCCTGTCAATATGGGCCAACATTTCTAAATAATGCTTTCAGCACCTTGTTGAATCAATGCCACATAGAATTAAGGCAGTTCTGAAGGCGAAAGGGGGTCAAACACAGTATTAGTATGGTGTTCCTAATAATCCTTTAGGTGAGTGTATAGGCATACTGTATGTAAGTCAGACTTTTACTGTATGTAAGTCAGGCATTCATCAACCACTCATGTTACATATTACTTTATCTGTTTTAACAGGACAAAGCCTGCTTTAGATTTTATCAGGAATTGGAAGATGGCATGTGCATGGTTTGCCTTTGTACACAAGACAGAAACAATTATATTGCTTGGTGCCACCACCTATCCAAAATAATCTTCTAATGTAGGAACCTTGTGTGGTAAAAGCAACTAGTTGTGACACAACTTCCCTGGTGGCTACATAGTTTTACAAAGTGATAGTGAACTATCTAAAATCTGGCATATCATTTTCCAGGGACAACCCACAGTCTGAAGGTGATGTGGAGATGGAGTGAAATGTACAAATAATTTATTTGCCAAACGAGGCAGAGAAATTTTGAAAAATATACATTTTTAAAGTCCATTGACATTTTAGTAAAACTGTGCATGTCATTTGACGTGACATAAGAGTTCTAAGCTACCGCGTTTTGCAAACATGTACGGTTGCTGCTTGGATTTTAAATACTTTATCAGAACCCTCCCCTCTGTCTTTTCCAAATTTCCATAAATTCCTATCGAACGTCTCAAAAAATGTATTTCAAAATTAAACGTGCAACGTGCCTACCGTAATTGCTTTATAACAAAATTACCGGGATTCACGACCTTAAAATAAATTATAACATGCAATTTTCATAACTGTAGCCTATAGGCAACTTTAAGTAGCTATACAGTGGGGGATGTGCAACAGACGCGCATCAACTGAGCACGAGTGGCGCATACATAAGGTTATATGACTAAACTATGGAAGATATACTGTATGTTAGATTATAGATAATAGACAATAACGTCAGGATCAATAAGCGCAAAAGAAAACATTTTTTGATTTTTTTTATAAGTAAAAATGTATAGGCTACTCACCAAATAAATGTATCGAATGTCTTCTTAAACAACTTGAAACAAATGTGTCAGGTGCTCCTTTGAATTTAATCTAATGCCTCGGAATGGTCAAAACGTACGTATATGCTAAGTGCTTGTCACAAACGTAGCAAACTTTCCTGTGCCATATGCCAAACTAGAAATTAGATTTAACAGATCTGACCCGTGGAGAAAGGACACCAAATATTAGCGGATGAAATCTGCTCCGTTGTGGCGTGTCCATCTGCAAGGAAACGTTTAACTAATCCATAAAAGTTTTGTACGTAAATGTATGAAAATGTCATAAATGTGGATGTATCATGGGCTACTCCCATTCTGAAAGTGTTAGAAATTACAGATGCAGATAAGCAAGTGGGATTTTGGCCGCACCCTTATCCGTGGAATGCGGAAAAGTAATGTGTTGTAGGGTTCACCTTTCAGATCCGTCCATCGGTGTACACGTTCCTAATTTGGTTGAAATTGAAAGTGATTACTTATCGCGCTATGTCGACGTTCTGCTTGACCAACATGATACTGCATATAAAACGAATTGTTTGATTGAATAACACCCGAGCATACACACAAAATAAATAGGATATGAAGATAGGCTAGCATAGCTACTAGAGCAAATACTTGTGGTGCTTTTTCATACTTAGGGATAGAATTCTGTCAAATTTAGGACCCCTATATTTTACTCTACGAGCGAAAATAAATATTCTGTCTTTACAGATTTCAGTCTCAGAGATTGTATTTAGTTCACTGCAGTTATAGCCAATAGTGAGCTGATACGCTTTACCATGAGACATTGCAACTGTTTGATGCACACACCAGCAAATATTAAACTTTTCGTTGCCTTGATGACAATGGCTGCTAATCACACAACAGTGTAATTTTCACCAAAGTGATTATTTTCCGACAACCCTAGCATGGATACCCATAGACAAAGTTAGACAAGGGTTTAAATTGTATTTCAAATATTTCCCATGCTTGCAGTTGTGACTAAATAGGCAAGGCACTTCAATCTTGAAACACATACATTAGTTTTACGCATTAATGATCTCTATAGGTTTTAAAAAGGCATAGTCTATGCTACATGACAAGAAGAAGAATGGGTCCTGAGACCCTCATGCTACTGATTGCAGTCATTTTGTCCCCAGCGGTAAACTTCAAAGTAAGTTTCCAACCTGGCAATGTCTTAATAGCGCATTGGTCTTAAGCCACCAAAGCAGCTTCGGTATTCGAATAGATTCTAAAAGTTTCTGGAAACCGCTCTGTGTGTATGCAACACAATGTTTCAAGAAATTACATAAGATTGTTGATGAAGATCGAAAACATTATAGAAATTAATATTGTAGGTATTTAATATCTGTAGGCTATAGAGTATAATGTAATGTAATGTAATTTCAAACCTGTTTGAAAGTAATTGCTTTTATTTTATTTTTATTTTTTATGTATCCCTAGTACAAAGCAAAGGTCATCATTCAATGAGTCAAACTCCATGGGAGAAGACTGAAAACTCACATTGGATCACATCAGACTTTACAATGCTCTGTGCACTAGGACACAAATAAACACATTTCCCACCAATTCACTGTCTGTGGCCATAGAAAAACACACCACCAGATTTACAGAAGGTTTTCATCACAGACAAACTGAAAATGTGCTTGTGCAGTGAAGGGGGTGGTAATGAGTTGGGATCTCAACGTGTGTGATAATAGCACCGTACAATGCGCCAGTAAAATGATGCTGGTGGATATAAGGTTATTATATCTATTACCTAGAAATGACAGATTTAGATGTTTATATTTGTTTTTATTCTAGCCAGCAATTCAAACTTTGTAGCATAAGTAAAAAATGGACGAATACTAATTAAGCCAGGCATGCCTTGATCCCC